>SJYT01053206.1:0-26626 GCA_006410635.1 Cephalophus harveyi
ATGAGTGTGTCCCTCTCATTTTGCCTGTCTCGGTGTGTCTCTGTGTGTGTCACTCAGGATGTGTGTCTCTCAGTGTTTGTTCCTTTCTCTCAGAGTGTCCTCTCAGTGTGTCATTGTGAGGGTGTCTAGTTCTTCGAGTGTGTGTGTGTGTGCATGTGTCTGTGTGTGTCTCTCGCTCTGGAGGTGAATATCTTTCAGTGTATGTATCTATCTCAGTGTGTCTTTCTATCTCAGGTTGAGTGTATCTGTTTCTCAGTGTTTGTGAGTGTGTTGTGCTCTAGGGGGTGTGTGTCTCTACGTGGATGCCGGTGTCTCTCAGTGTGTGTGTCCCTGACAGTTTGCCTGTCTCTGTGTGTCTCTCATTGTGTCTCTCAGTGTGTTTTTCAATCTCTCTCAGCGTGGGTCTCTGTGACTGGGTTTCTCTCATCATGCCTGTGCCTGGCTCGAGTGTGTGTGTGTTTCTACCACTGTATGTGTATGTATCGCAGTGTGTTTGTGCCTGTCAGTTTGCCTGTGTATGTGTCTCAGTGTGTGTCTCTCTATGAGTGTCTCTCAGTGTGTTTCTCACTCTCTCTTGGTGTGTGTCTGTCTCAGTGATCTCTCTCTTTGTGAGGGAGCTGGTTGTTAGTGTGTGTGTGGGTTTCTCCCACTGGATGTGTATGTCTCTCAATGTGTTTGTTCCTGTCAGTTTGCTGGTGTATGTGTCTCAGTGTGTGTCTCTGTATGTGTGTCTCTCAGTCTGTTTCTCACTCCCTCTCGGTGTGTGCCTCTCAGTGATTTCTCTCTTTTTGAGCGAGCTGGTTGTTAGTGTGCCTGTGTGTTTCTCCCACTCTATGTGTATGTCTCTGTGTGTGTGTTCCTCTCATTTTGCTTGTCTTGCATGTCTCTCTGCGTATCTCTCAGTGTGTTTTTCAATCTCTCTCAATGTGTGTGTTTCTCTGAGAGTGTGTCTGATTCTTAGAGTGTGTGGCTGTCTTGATCTCAGGAGTGTGTGACTCCTTTTTTAAATGAGGGTGTTTCTCAATGTGTGTGTCCCTCTAATTTTGCCTGTCTCGGTGTGTCTCTGTGTGTGTGTCTCAATATGTGTGTCTCTCAGTGTTTGTTCCTTTCTCTCAGATTGTCCCTCGCAGTGTGTCTCATTGTGAGGGTGTCTGGTTCCTCGATTGTGTGTGTGTGTGTGTGTGTGTGTGTGTGTGTGTGTCTCTCGCTCTGGAAGTGAATATATTTCAGTGTGTGTTCCCTCTCAGTGTGTTTCTCACTCAGGGTGAGTGTTTCTGTTTCTCAGTGTTTGTGTGTGTGTTGTGGTCTCAGGGGTGTGTGTCTCTACGTGGATGAGGGTGTCTCTCAGTGTGTGTGTCCCTGACAGTTTGCCTGTGTCTGTGTGTCTCTCAGTGTGTTTTTCACTCTCTCTCAGTGTGGGTCTCTGTGACTGGGTTTCTCTCATCGTGCATGTGCCTGGCTCTAGTGTGTGTGTGTTTCTCCCACTGGATGTGTATGTCTCTCTGTGTGTTTGTTCCTGTCAGTTGGCCTGTGCATGTGTCTCAGTGTGTGTCTCTGTATGTGTGTCTCTCAGTGTGTTTCTCAATGTCTCTCGGTGTGTGTCTCTGTCAGTGATCTCTCTCATTGTGAGCGAGCTGGTTGTTAGTGTGTGTGTGTGTTTCTCCCACTCTATGTGTATGTCTCTCAGTGTGTGTGTGTCCCTCTCATTTTGCTTGTCTCTGCCTGTCTCTGTGTGTATATCTCAGTGTGTTTTTCACCCTCTCTCAATGTGTGTGTCTCTCGGAGAGTGTGCCTGATTATTAGTGTGTGTGGGTGTCTTGATCTTAGCAGCGTGTGTTTCTTTTTGGATGAGGGTTTTTCTCCATGTGTGTGTCCGTCTAATTTTCCTGTATCGGTGTGTCTCTGTGTGTGTCTCTCAGTATGTCTGTCTCTCAGTGTTTGTTCCTTTCTATCAGAGTGTCCCTCTCAGTGTGTCTCATTTTGAGGGTGTCTGGTTCCTCGAGTGTCTGTGTGTGCGTGTGTGTGTGTCTGTGTCTCTTGCTCTGGAAGTGAATATCTTTCAGTGTGTGTGTCCCTCTCATTGTGCTTGTCTCTGCATGTCTCTGTGTGCATCTCTCAGTGTGTTTTGCACTCTCTCTCAATGTGTGTGTCTCTCTCAGACCGTGTCTCTTCATTAGTGTGTGTGTGTGTCTTGATCTCAGGAGTGTGTGTCTCTTTTTGGATTAGGGTGTTTCTCAATGTGTGTGTCCCTCTAATTTTGCCTGTCTCGGTGTGTCTCTGTGTGTGTGTCTCAATATGTGTGTCTCTCAGTGTTTGTTCCTTTCTCTCAGATTGTCCCTCGCAGTGTGTCTCATTGTGAGGGTGTCTGGTTCCTCGATTGTGTGTGTGTGCATGTGTGTGTGTGTGTGTGTGTGTGTGTCTCTCGCTCTGGAAGTGAATATATTTCAGTGTGTGTTCCCTCTCAGTGTGTTTCTCACTCAGGGTGAGTGTTTCTGTTTCTCAGTGTTTGTGTGTGTGTTGTGGTCTCAGGGGTGTGTGTCTCTACGTGGATGAGGGTGTCTCTCAGTGTGTGTGTCCCTGACAGTTTGCCTGTGTCTGTGTGTCTCTGAGTGTGTTTTTCACTCTCTCTCAGTGTGGGTCTCTGTGACTGGGTTTCTCTCATCGTGCATTTTACCGGCTCTAGTGTGTGTGTGTTTCTCCCAATGGATGTGTATGTCTCTCAGTGTGTTTGTGCCTGTCAGTTTCCCTGTGTATGTGTCTCAGTGTGTATCTCTGGTTGTGTGTCTCTCAGTGTGTTTTTCACTCTCTCTCAGTGTGGGTCTTTGTGACTGGATTTCTCTCATCATGCATGTTCCTGGCTCTAGTGTGTGGGTGTTTCTCCCACTGGATGTGTATGTCACTCAGTGTGTTTGTGCCTGTCAGTTTGCCTGTGTATGTGTCTCAGTGTGTGTCTCTGTATGTGTGTCTCTCAGTGTGTTTCTCACTCTCTCTCGGTGTGTGTCTCTCTCAGTGATCTCTCTCATTGTGAGCAAGCTGGTTGTTAGTGTGTGTGTGTGTTTCTCCCACTCGATGTGTATGTCTCTCAGTGTGTGTGTGTCCCTCTCATTTTGCTTGTTTCTGCGTGTCTCTGTGTGTATCTCTCAGTGTGTTTTTCACTCTCTCTCAATGTGTGTGTTTCTCTGAGAGTGTCTCATTTTTAGTGTGTGTGGCTGTCTTGATCTCAGGAGTGTGCATCTCTTTTTGGATGAGGGTGTTTCTCAATGTTTGTGTCCCTCTAATGTTGCCTGTCTCGGTGTGTTTCTGTGTGTGTCTCTCTGTATGTGTGTCTCTCAGTGTTTTGTCCTTTCTCTCAGAATGTCCCTCTCAGTGTGTCTCATTGTGAGGGTGTCTGGTTCCTCGAGTGTGTGTGTGCGTGTTTCTGTGTGTGTGTGTGTCTCACTCTGGAAGTGAATATCTTTCAGTGTGTGTGTCCCTCTCAGTGTGTGTTTCTCTCTCAGGGTGAGTGTATCTGTTTCTCCGTGTTTGTGTGTGTGTCGTGCTCTCGGGGGTGTGTGCCTACATCGATGAGGGTGTCTCTCAGTGTGTGTACCTGAGAGTTTTCCCGTCTCTGTGTGTCTCTGTGTGTGTCTCTGTGTGTGTCTCTCAGTGTGTTTTTCAATCTCTCTCAGGGTGGGTCTCTGTGACTGGGTTTCTTTCTTCGTGCTTGTGCCTGGCTCTAGTGTTTGTGTGTTTCTCCCACTGTATGTGAATGTCTCTCAGAGTGTTTCTGCTTGTCACTTTGCCTGTGTATGTTTCTCAGTGTGTTTCTCTTTATGTGCGTCTCTGAGTGTGTTTCTCACTCTCTCTTGGTGTGTGTCTCTTGCAGTGATCTCTCTCATTGTGAGAGAACTGGTTGTTAGTGTGTGTGTGTGTGTTTCTCCCAATGGATGTGTATGTCTCTCAGTGCATTTGTGCCTGTCAGTTTGCCTGTGCATGTGTCTCAGTGTGTGTCTCTGTATGTGTGTCTCTCAGTGTGTTTCTCACTCATGTGTGTGTCTCTGTGTGTGTCTCTCAGTGTGTTTTTCACTCTCTCTCAGTGTGGGTCTCTGTGACTGGGTTTCTCTCACGGGGCATGTGCCTAGTTCTAGTGTGTGTGTGTTTTTCCCACTGGATGAGTATGTCTCTCAGTGTGTTTCTGCCTGTCACTTTGCATGTGTAAGTTTCTCAGTGTTGGTCTCTTTATGTGTGTCTCTCAGTGTGTTTCTTACTCTCTGTTGGTGTATATCTCTCTCAGTGATTTCTCTTTTTGTGAGCGAGCTGGTTGTTAGTGTGTGTGTGTGTTTCTTCCACTCTATGTGTATGTCTCTCAGTGTGTGTGTGTCCCTCTCATTTTGATTCTCTCTGCGTGTCTTTGTGTGTATCTCTCAGTGTGTTTTTCACTCTCTCTCAATGTGTGTGTCTCTCTGAGAGTGTGTCTGATCATTAGTGTGTGTGTGTTTCTTGATCTCAGGGGTGTGTGTCTCTTTTTAGATGAGGGTGTTTCTCAATGTGTGTGTCCCTCTAATTTTGCCTGTATTGCTGTGTCTCTGTGTGTGTCTCTCTGTATGTGTGTCCCTCAGTGTTTGTTCCTTTCTCTCAGAGTTTCCCTCTCAGTGTCTCATTGTGAGCGTGTCTGGTTCCTCGAGTGTGTGTGTGTGCATGTGTGTGTGTGTGTGTCTCTCATTCTGGAAGTGAATATCTTTCAGTGTGTGTGTCCCTCTCAGTGTGTCTTTCTCTCGCAGAATGAGTGTGTCTGTTTCTCATTGTTTGTGTGTGTGTCATGCTCTCGGGGGTGTGTGTCTCTGTGTGGATGTGGGTGTCTCTCAGTGTGAGTGTCCCTGAGAGTTTGCCTGTCTCTGTGTGTCTCTGTGTGTGTCTCTCTGTGTGTCTCAAGGTGTGTTTTTCACTCTCTCTCAGGGTGGGTCTCTGTGACTGGGTTTCTCTCATCGTGCATGTGCCTGGCTCTAGTTTGTGTGTGTTTTGCCACTGGATGTGTATGTCTCTCAGTGTGTTTGTGCCTGTCAGTTTGCCTGTGTATGTGTCTCTGTGTGTGTCTCTGTATGTGTGTCTCTCAGTGTGTTTCTCACTCTCTCTTGGTGTGTGTCTCTCTCAGTGATCTCGCTCATTGTGAGCGAGCTGGTTGTTAGTGTGTGTGTGTGTTTCTCCCACTCTATGTGTATGTCTCTGTGTGTGTGTGTCCCTCTCATTTTGCTTGTCTCTGCATGTCTCTGTGCATATCTCTCAGTGTGTTTTTCACTCTTTCTCAATGTGTGTGTCTCTCTGAGTGTGTGTCTGATTATGAGTGTGTGTGGATGTCTTGATCTCAGGAGTGTGTGTCTCTTTCTGGGTGAGGTTTTTTCTCCATGAGTGTGTCCCTCTAGTTTTGCCTGTCTCCGTGTGTCTCTGTGTGTGTCTCTCAGTATGTGTGTCTCTCAGTGTTTGTTCCTTTCTCTCAGAGTGTCCTCTCAGTGTGTCATTGTGAGGGTGTCTAGTTCCTCGAGTGTGTGAGTGTGCATGTGTGTGTGCGTGTGTGTGTGGGTCTCTCTTGCTCTGGAAGTGAATATGTTTCAGTGTGTGTCCCACTCTGTGTGTGTTTCTCTCTCAGGGTGAGTGTGTTTGTTTGTCAGTGTTTGTGTGTGTGTTGTGCACTCGGGGGTGTGTGTCTACGTGGATGAGCGTGTCTCTCAGTATATGTGTCCCTGACAGTTTGCCTGTCTCTGTGTGTCTCTGTATGTGTCTCTCTGTGTGTCTCTCAGTGTGTTTTTCACTCTCTCTCAGTGTGGGTCTCTGTGACTGGGTTTCTCTCATCGTGCATGTGCCTGGCTCTAGTGTGTGTGTGTTTCTCCCACTGGATGTGTATGTCTCTCAGTGTGTTTGTGCCTGTCAGTTTGCCTGTGTATGTGTCTCAGTGTGTGTCTCTGTATGTGTGTCTCTCAGTGTGTTTCTCACTCTCTCTCGGTGTGTGTCTCTCTCAGTGATCTCTCTCATTGTGAGCAAGCTGGTTGTTAGTGTGTGTGTGTGTTTCTCCCACTCGATGTGTATGTCTCTCAGTGTGTGTGTGTCCCTCTCATTTTGCTTGTCTCTGCCTGTCTCTGTGTGTATATCTCAGTGTGTTTTTCACCCTCTCTCAATGTGTGTGTCTCTCGGAGAGTGTGCCTGATTATTAGTGTGTGTGGGTGTCTTGATCTTAGCAGCGTGTGTTTCTTTTTGGATGAGGGTTTTTCTCCATGTGTGTGTCCGTCTAATTTTCCTGTATCGGTGTGTCTCTGTGTGTGTCTCTCAGTATGTCTGTCTCTCAGTGTTTGTTCCTTTCTATCAGAGTGTCCCTCTCAGTGTGTCTCATTTTGAGGGTGTCTGGTTCCTCGAGTGTCTGTGTGTGCGTGTGTGTGTGTCTGTGTCTCTTGCTCTGGAAGTGAATATCTTTCAGTGTGTGTGTCCCTCTCATTGTGCTTGTCTCTGCATGTCTCTGTGTGCATCTCTCAGTGTGTTTTGCACTCTCTCTCAATGTGTGTGTCTCTCTCAGACCGTGTCTCTTCATTAGTGTGTGTGTGTGTCTTGATCTCAGGAGTGTGTGTCTCTTTTTGGATTAGGGTGTTTCTCAATGTGTGTGTCCCTCTAATTTTGCCTGTCTCGGTGTGTCTCTGTGTGTGTGTCTCAATATGTGTGTCTCTCAGTGTTTGTTCCTTTCTCTCAGATTGTCCCTCGCAGTGTGTCTCATTGTGAGGGTGTCTGGTTCCTCGATTGTGTGTGTGTGCATGTGTGTGTGTGTGTGTGTGTGTCTCTCGCTCTGGAAGTGAATATATTTCAGTGTGTGTTCCCTCTCAGTGTGTTTCTCACTCAGGGTGAGTGTTTCTGTTTCTCAGTGTTTGTGTGTGTGTTGTGGTCTCAGGGGTGTGTGTCTCTACGTGGATGAGGGTGTCTCTCAGTGTGTGTGTCCCTGACAGTTTGCCTGTGTCTGTGTGTCTCTGAGTGTGTTTTTCACTCTCTCTCAGTGTGGGTCTCTGTGACTGGGTTTCTCTCATCGTGCATTTTACCGGCTCTAGTGTGTGTGTGTTTCTCCCAATGGATGTGTATGTCTCTCAGTGTGTTTGTGCCTGTCAGTTTCCCTGTGTATGTGTCTCAGTGTGTATCTCTGGTTGTGTGTCTCTCAGTGTGTTTTTCACTCTCTCTCAGTGTGGGTCTTTGTGACTGGATTTCTCTCATCATGCATGTTCCTGGCTCTAGTGTGTGGGTGTTTCTCCCACTGGATGTGTATGTCACTCAGTGTGTTTGTGCCTGTCAGTTTGCCTGTGTATGTGTCTCAGTGTGTGTCTCTGTATGTGTGTCTCTCAGTGTGTTTCTCACTCTCTCTCGGTGTGTGTCTCTCTCAGTGATCTCTCTCATTGTGAGCAAGCTGGTTGTTAGTGTGTGTGTGTGTTTCTCCCACTCGATGTGTATGTCTCTCAGTGTGTGTGTGTCCCTCTCATTTTGCTTGTTTCTGCGTGTCTCTGTGTGTATCTCTCAGTGTGTTTTTCACTCTCTCTCAATGTCTGTGTCTCTCTGAGAGTGTGTCTGATTATTAGTGTGTGTGGGTGTCTTGATCTCAGGAGTGTGTGTCTCTTTATTGATGAGGGTGTTTCTCAATGTGTGTGTCCCTCTAATTTTGCCTGTATAGGTGTGTGTCTGTGTGTTTCTCTCAGTATGTGTGTCTCTCAGTGTTTGTTCCTTTCTCGCAGAGCGTCCCTCTCTGTGTGTCTCATTGTGAGAGTGTCTGGTTCCTCGAGTGTGTGTTTGTGCGTGTGTGTGTGTGTCTCGCTCTGGAAGGGAATATCTTTCAGTGTGTGTGTCCCTCTCAATGTGTTTCTCTCTCAGGGGGAGTGTGTCTGTTTCTCAGTGTTTGTGTGTGTGTCGTGCTCTCGGGGGTGTATGTCTCTATGTGGATGAGGGTGTCTCTCCGTGTGTGTGTCCCTGACAGTTTGACTGTCTCTGTGTGTCTCTGTGTGTGTCTCTCTGTATTTCTCTCAGTGTGTTTTTCACTCTCTCTCAGTGTGGGTCTCTGTGACTGGGTTTCTCTCATCGTGCATGTGCCTGGCTCTAGTGTGTGTGTGTTTCTCCCACTGGATGTGTATGTCTCTCTGTGTGTTTGTTCCTGTCAGTTGGCCTGTGCATGTGTCTCAGTGTGTGTCTCTGTATGTGTGTCTCTCAGTGTGTTTCTCAATGTCTCTCGGTGTGTGTCTCTGTCAGTGATCTCTCTCATTGTGAGCGAGCTGGTTGTTAGTGTGTGTGTGTGTTTCTCCCACTCTATGTGTATGTCTCTCAGTGTGTGTGTGTCCCTCTCATTTTGCTTGTCTCTGCCTGTCTCTGTGTGTATATCTCAGTGTGTTTTTCACCCTCTCTCAATGTGTGTGTCTCTCGGAGAGTGTGCCTGATTATTAGTGTGTGTGGGTGTCTTGATCTTAGCAGCGTGTGTTTCTTTTTGGATGAGGGTTTTTCTCCATGTGTGTGTCCGTCTAATTTTCCTGTATCGGTGTGTCTCTGTGTGTGTCTCTCAGTATGTCTGTCTCTCAGTGTTTGTTCCTTTCTATCAGAGTGTCCCTCTCAGTGTGTCTCATTTTGAGGGTGTCTGGTTCCTCGAGTGTCTGTGTGTGCGTGTGTGTGTGTCTGTGTCTCTTGCTCTGGAAGTGAATATCTTTCAGTGTGTGTGTCCCTCTCATTGTGCTTGTCTCTGCATGTCTCTGTGTGCATCTCTCAGTGTGTTTTGCACTCTCTCTCAATGTGTGTGTCTCTCTCAGACCGTGTCTCTTCATTAGTGTGTGTGTGTGTCTTGATCTCAGGAGTGTGTGTCTCTTTTTGGATTAGGGTGTTTCTCAATGTGTGTGTCCCTCTAATTTTGCCTGTCTCGGTGTGTCTCTGTGTGTGTGTCTCAATATGTGTGTCTCTCAGTGTTTGTTCCTTTCTCTCAGATTGTCCCTCGCAGTGTGTCTCATTGTGAGGGTGTCTGGTTCCTCGATTGTGTGTGTGTGCATGTGTGTGTGTGTGTGTGTGTGTCTCTCGCTCTGGAAGTGAATATATTTCAGTGTGTGTTCCCTCTCAGTGTGTTTCTCACTCAGGGTGAGTGTTTCTGTTTCTCAGTGTTTGTGTGTGTGTTGTGGTCTCAGGGGTGTGTGTCTCTACGTGGATGAGGGTGTCTCTCAGTGTGTGTGTCCCTGACAGTTTGCCTGTGTCTGTGTGTCTCTGAGTGTGTTTTTCACTCTCTCTCAGTGTGGGTCTCTGTGACTGGGTTTCTCTCATCGTGCATTTTACCGGCTCTAGTGTGTGTGTGTTTCTCCCAATGGATGTGTATGTCTCTCAGTGTGTTTGTGCCTGTCAGTTTCCCTGTGTATGTGTCTCAGTGTGTATCTCTGGTTGTGTGTCTCTCAGTGTGTTTTTCACTCTCTCTCAGTGTGGGTCTTTGTGACTGGATTTCTCTCATCATGCATGTTCCTGGCTCTAGTGTGTGGGTGTTTCTCCCACTGGATGTGTATGTCACTCAGTGTGTTTGTGCCTGTCAGTTTGCCTGTGTATGTGTCTCAGTGTGTGTCTCTGTATGTGTGTCTCTCAGTGTGTTTCTCACTCTCTCTCGGTGTGTGTCTCTCTCAGTGATCTCTCTCATTGTGAGCAAGCTGGTTGTTAGTGTGTGTGTGTGTTTCTCCCACTCGATGTGTATGTCTCTCAGTGTGTGTGTGTCCCTCTCATTTTGCTTGTTTCTGCGTGTCTCTGTGTGTATCTCTCAGTGTGTTTTTCACTCTCTCTCAATGTCTGTGTCTCTCTGAGAGTGTGTCTGATTATTAGTGTGTGTGGGTGTCTTGATCTCAGGAGTGTGTGTCTCTTTATTGATGAGGGTGTTTCTCAATGTGTGTGTCCCTCTAATTTTGCCTGTATAGGTGTGTGTCTGTGTGTTTCTCTCAGTATGTGTGTCTCTCAGTGTTTGTTCCTTTCTCGCAGAGCGTCCCTCTCTGTGTGTCTCATTGTGAGAGTGTCTGGTTCCTCGAGTGTGTGCGTGTGTGTTTGTGTGTGTCTCGTTCTCGAAGTGAATATCTTTCAGTGTTTGTGTCCCTCTCAGTGTGTGTTTCTCTCTCAGGTTGAGTGTGTCTGTTTCTCAGTGTTTGTGTGTGTGTCGTGCTCTCGGGAGTGTGTGTCTCTACGTGGATGGGGGTGTCTCTCAGTGTGTGCGTTCCTGAGAGTTTTCCTGTCTCTGTGTGTCTCTGTGTGTGTCTCTCTGTATGTCTCTCAGTGTGTTTTTCACTCTCTCTCAGTGTGGGCTCAGTGACTGGGTTTCTCTCATAATGCATATTCCTAGATCTAGTGTGTGTGTGTTTCTCCCACTGAATGTGAATTTCGCTCAGTGTGTTTCTGCCTGTCCCTTTGCCTGTGTATGTTTCTCAGTGTGTGTCTCTTTATGTGTGTCTGTCAGTGTGTTTCTCACTTGCTCTTGTTGTGTGTCTCTCTCAGTGATTTCTCTCTTTGTGAGTGAGCTGGTTGTTAGTGTGTGTGTGTGTTTCTCCCACTCTATGTGTATGTCTCTGTGTGTGTGTGTGTCCCTCTCATTTTGCTTGTCTCTGCCTGTCTCTGTGTGTATATCTCAGTGTGTTTTTCACCCTCTCTCAATGTGTGTGTCTCTCGGAGAGTGTGCCTGATTATTAGTGTGTGTGGGTGTCTTGATCTTAGCAGCGTGTGTTTCTTTTTGGATGAGGGTTTTTCTCCATGTGTGTGTCCGTCTAATTTTCCTGTATCGGTGTGTCTCTGTGTGTGTCTCTCAGTATGTGTGTCTCTCAGTGTTTGTTCCTTTCTCTCAGAGTGTCCCTCTCAGTGTCTCTCATTGTGAGGGTGTCTGGTTCCTCGAGTGTGTGTGTCCGTGTGTGTGTGTGTGTGTGTCTCTCACTCTGGAAATGAATATCTTTCAGTGTGTGTGTCTCTCTCAGTGTGTGTTTCTCTCTCAGGGTGAGTGTGTCTGTTTCTCAGTGTTTGTGTGTGTGTCATGCTCTCAGGGCTGTGTGTCTCTCCATGGATGTGGGTTTCTCTCAGTGTGTGTGTCCCTGAGAGTTTGCCTGTCTCTGTGTGTCTCTCTGTGTCTCTCAGTGTGTTTTTCATTCTCTCTCAGTGTGGGTCTCTGTGACTGGGTTTTTTCTCTTCGTGCATGTGCCTGGCTCTAGTGTGTGTGTGTTTCTCCCACTGGATGTGTATGTCTCTCAGTGTGTTTGGGCCTGTCAGTTTGCCTGGGTATGTCTCTCAGTGTGTGTCTGTCCCTCTCATTTTGCTTGTCTCTGCGTGTCTCTGTGTGTATCCCTCAGTGTGTTTTTCACTCTCTCTCAATGTGTGTGTTTCTCTGAGAGTGTGTCTGTTTATGAGTGTGTGTGGGTGCCTTGATCTCAGGAGTGTGTGTCTCTTTTTGAATGACGGTGTTTCTCCATGTGTGTGTCCCTCTCATTTTGCCTGTCTCAGTGTGTTTCTGTGTGTGTCTCTCAGTTTGTGTGTCTCTCAGTATGTGTGTCTCTCAGTATGTGTGTCTCTCAGTGTTTGTTCCTTTCTCTCAGTGTGTCCCTCTCAGTGTGTCTCATTGTGAGGATGTCTGGTTCCTCGAGTGTGTGTGTGCGTGTGTGTGTGTGTGTGTGTGTCTCTCGCTCTGGATGTGAATATGTTTCAGTGTATGTGTCCTTCTCAGTGTGGGTTTCTCTCTCAGGGTGAGTGTGTCTGTTTCTCAGTGTTTGTGTGTGTGTCGTGCTCTCGGGGGTGTGTGTCTACGTGCATGAGGGTGTCTCAGTGTGTGTGTCCCTGAGAGTTTTCCTGTCTCTGTGTGTCTCTTTGTGTCTCTCTGTGTGTCTCTCAGTGTGTTATTCACTCTCTCTCAGTGTGGGTCTCTATGACTGGGTTTCTCTTTTCGTGCATGTGCCTGGCTCTAGTGTGTGTGTGTTTCTCCCACTGGATGTGTATGTCTCTCAGTGTGTTTTTGCCTGTAAGTTTGCCTGTGTATGTTTCTCAGTGTGTGTCTCTGTATGAGTGTCTCTCAGTGTGTTCCTCACTCTCTCTTGGTGTGTGTCTCTCTCAGTGACTTCTCTCTTTGTGAGCGAACTGGTTGTTAGTGTGTGTGGGTTTCTCCCAATGAATGTGTATGTCTCTCAGTGTCTTTGTGCCTGTCAGTTTGCCTGTGCATGTGTTTCAATGTGTGTCTCTGTATGTGTGTCTCTCAGTTTGTTTCTCACTCTCTCTCTCTCTCTCTGTCTCTCTCAGTGATCTCTCTCATTATCAGCGAGCTGGTTGTTAGTGTTTGTGTGTGTTTCTCCCATTCTATGTGTATGTCTCCCAGTGTGTGTGTGTCCCTCTCATTTTGCTTGTCTCTGCGTGTCTTTGTGTGTATCTCTCAGACCCACTCTCTCTCAGTGTGGGTCTCTGTGACTGGGTTTCTCGCATCATGCATGTGCCTGGATCTAGTGTGTGTGCATTTCTCCCACTGGATGTGTATTTCTCTCTGTGTGTTTGTGCCTGTCAGTTTGCCTGTATGTGTGTCTCATTTTGTCCCTGTATGTGTGTCTCTCAGTGTGCTTCTCACTCTCTCTCTCTCTCTCTGTCTCTCTCAGTGATCTCTCTCATTGTCAACGAGCTGGTTGTTAGTGTGTGTGTGTGTTTCTCCCACTCTATGTGTCTGTCTATCATTGTGTGTGTGTCCCTCTCATTTTGCTTGTCTCTGTGTATATCTCTCAGTACGTTTTTCACTCTCTCTCAATGTGTGTGTCTCTCTGAGAGTGTGTCTGTTCATTAGTGTGTGTGGTTATCTTAATCTCAGGAATGTGTGTCTCTTTTTGGATTAGGGTGTTTCTCAATGTGTGTGTCCCTCTAATTTTCCCTATCTCGGTGTGTCTCTGTGTATGTCTCTCAATATGTGTGTCTCTCAGTGTTTCTTCCTTTCTCTCAGAGTGTTCGGCTCAGTGTGTCTCCTTGTGAGGGTGACTGGTTCCTCGAGTGTGTGTGTGTGCTTGTGTGTGTGTTTGTGTTTCTTGCACTGGAAATGAATATCTTTCTCTGTGTGTGTCCCGCTCAGTGTGTGTTTCTCTCTCAGGGTGAGTGTGTCTGTTTCTCAGTGTTTGTGTGTGTGTCATGCTCTTGGGGGTGTGGTCTCTACGTGGAAGAGGGTGTCTCTCAGTGTGTGTGTACCTGAGAGATGACCTGTCTCTGTGTTTCTCTGTGTGTGTCTCTCTGTTTGTCTCTCAGTGTGTTTTTCACTCTCTCTCAGTGTGCGTCTCTGTCACTTGGTTTCTCTCATCATGCATGTGCCTGGCTCTAGTGTGTGTGTGTTTCTCCCACTGGATGTGTATGTCTCTCAGTGTGATTGTGCCTGTCAGTTTGACTCTGTATGTGTCTCAGTGTCTTTCTCTGTATGTGTGTCTCTCAGGGATTTTCACACTGTCTCTCGGTGTGTGTCTCACACTGTCTCTTGGTGTGTGTCTCTCTCAGTGATCTCTCTCATTGTGAGCGAGCTGGTTTTTAGTGTGTCTGTGTTTCTCCCACTCTATGTGTATGTTCCTCAGTTTGTGTGTGTCCCTCTCATTGTGCTTGTCTCTGTGGGTCTCTGTGTGTATCTCTCAGTGTGTTTTTCACTCTCTCTCAATGTGTGTGTCTCTCTGAGAGTGTGTCTGATTGTGAGTGTGTGTGGGTGTCTTGATCTCAGGAGTGTGTGTCTCTTTCTGGATGAGGTTGTTTCTCCATGAGTGTGTTCCTCTAATTTTGCCTGTCTCGATGTGTCTCTGTGTGTGTCTCTCAGTATGTGTGTCTCTCAGTGTTTGTTCCTTTCTCTCAGAGTGTCCTCTCAGTGTGTCATTGTGAGGGTGTCTGGTTCCTCGAGTGTCTGTGTGTGCATGTGTGTGTGTGCCTCTTGCTCGGGAGGTGAATATCTTTCACTGTGTGTATACCTCAGTGTGTCTTTCTCTCTCAGAGTGAGTGTGTCTGTTTCTCAGTGTTTGTGTGTGTGTCGTGCTCTCAGGGATGTGTGTCTCTATGTGAATGAGGGTGTCTCTCATTCCTCGAATGTCTGTGTGTGCATGTGTGTGTGTGCCTCTTGCTCGGGAGGTGAATATCTTTCACTGTGTGTATACCTCAGTGTGTCTTTCTCTCTCAGAGTGAGTGTGTCTGTTTCTCAGTGTTTGTGTGTGTCTCGTGCTCTCAGGGATGTGTGTCTCTATGTGAATGAGGGTGTCTCTCAGTGTGTGTGTCCCTGACAGTTTGCCTGTCTCTGTGTTCTCTGTGTGTGTCTCTGTGTTTGCCTCTCAGTGTGTTTTTCACTCTCTCTGAGTGTGGTCTCTGTGACTGGGTTGCTCTCATCGTGCATGTGCCTGGTTCTAGTGTGTGTGTGTTTCTCCCACTGGATTTCTATGTCTCTCAGTGTGTTTCTGCCTGTCACTTTGCCTGTGTAAGTTTCTCAGTGTGTGTCTCTTTATGTGTGTCTCTCAGTGTGTTTCACACTCTCTGTTGGTGTGTGTCTCTCTCAGTGATTTCTCTCTTCGTGAGCGAGCTGATTGTTAGTGTGTGTTTCTCCCACTCTATGTGTATGTCTCTGTGTGTGTCCCTCTAATTTTGCTTGACTCTGCATGTCTCTGTGTGTATCTCTCAGTGTGTTTTTCACTCTCTCTCAATGTGTGTGTCTCTCTGAGAGTGTGTCTGATTATGAGTGTGTGTGGGTGTCTTGATCTCACGAGTGTGTGTCTCTTTCTGGATGAGGTTGTTTCTCCATGATTGTGTCCCTCTAATTTTGCCTGTCTCTGTGTGTGTCTCTCAGTATGTGTGTCTCTCAGTGTTTGTTCCTTTCTCTCAGAGTGTCCTCTCAGTGTATCATTGTGAGGGTGTCTAGTTCCTCGAGTGTGTGTGTGTGTGTGTCTGTGTGTGTGTGTGTCTCAGGCTCTGGAGGTGAATATCTTTCAGTGTGTGTAATCCTCTCAGTGTGTCTTTCTCTCTCAGGGTGAGTGTGTCTGTTTCTCAGTGTTTGTGTGTGTGTCGTGCTCTCGGGGAGGTGTGTCTCTACATGGATGAGGGTGTCTCTCAGAGTGTGTGTCCTTGAGAGTTTTCCTTTCTCTGTGTGTCTATGTGTGTGTCTCTCTGTGTGTCTCTCAGTGTGTGTTTCACTCTCTCTCAGTGTGGGTCTCTGTGACTGGGTTTCTCTCTTCGTGCATGTGCCTGGCTCTAGTTTGTGTCTGTTTCTCCCACTGGATGTGTATGTCTCTCAGTGTGTTTGTGCCTGTCAGTTTGCCTGTGTATCTGTCTCAGTGTGTGTCTCTTAATGTGTGTCTCTCAGTGTGGTTCTTTTCACTCTTGGTGTGTGTCTCTGTCAGTGATCTCTCTCATTGTGAGCGAGCTGGTTTTTAGAGTGTGTGTGTGTTTCTCCCAGTCTATGTGTATATCTCTCAGTGTATGTGTGTGTCCCTCTCATTTCGCTTGTCTCTGTGTGTCTCTGTGTGTATCTCTCAGTGTGTTTTTAACTCTCTCTCAATGTGTGTGTCTCTGTGAGAGTGTGTCTGATGAATAGTGTGTGTGTGTGTCTTGATCTCAGGAGTGTGTGTCTCTTTTTGGATGAGGGTGTTTCTCCATGTGTTTGTCCCTCTAAATTTACCTGTCTCGGTGCGTCTCTGTGTGTGTCTCTCAGTATGTGTGTCTCTCAGTGTTTGTTCTTTCTCTCAGAGTGTCCTCTCAGTGTGTCATTGGTGAGAGTGTCTAGTTCCTCGAGTGTGTGTGTGTGCATGTGTGTGTGTGTCTCTCGCTCTGGAGGTGAATATCTTTCAGTGTATGTAATCCTCTCAGTGTGTCTTTCTCTCTCAGGGTGAGTGTGTCTGTTTCTCAGTGTTTGTGTGTGTGTCGTGCACTCGGGAGTGTGTGTCTCTACATGGATGAGAGTGTCTCTCAGTGTGTGTGTCCCTGACAGTTTGCCTGTCTCTGTGTATCTCTGTGTGTGTCTCTCTGTTGGGCTCTCAGTGTGTTTTTCACTCTCTCTCAGTGTGGGTCTCTGTGATTGGGTTTCTCTCATCGTGCATGTGCCTAGATCTAGTGTGTGTGTGTTTCTCCCACTGTATGTGAATGTCTCTCAGTGTGTTTTTGCCTGTCAGTTTGCCTGTGTATGTGTTACTGTGTGTGTCTCTGTATGTGTGTCTCTCAGTGTGTTTCTCACTCTCTCTTGGTGTGTGTCTCTCTCAGTGATCTCTCTCATTGTGAGCGAGCTGGTTGCTATTGTGTCTCTCTGTTTCTCCAACTCTATGTGTTTCTCTCTCAGTGTGTGTGTGTCCCTCTCATTTTGCTTTTCTGTGTGTCTCTGTGTGTATCTCTCAGTGTGTTTTTCACTCTCGTTCAATGTGTGTGTCTCTCTGAGTGTGTGTCTTTTTATGAGTGTGTGTGGGTGCCTTGATCTCAGGAGTGTGAGTCTCTTTTTGGATGAGGGTGTTTCTCCATGTGTGTGTCCCTCTAATTTTGCCTGTCTCGGTGTGTTTCTGTGTGTGTCTCTCAGTATGTGTGTCTCTCAGTTTGTGTGTCTCTCAGTGCTTGTTCCTTTCTCTCAGAGTGTCCCTCTCAGTGTGTCTCATTGTGAGGGTGTCTGGTTCCTCGAGTGTGTGTGTGTGTTCGTGTGTTTGTGTGTCTCTCGATCTGGAAGTGATTATCTTTCAGTGTGTGTGTCCCTCTCAGTGTGTGCTTCTCTCTCACGGTGAGTGTGTGTTTTTCTCAGTCTTTGTGTGTTTGTCATGCTCTCAGGGGTGTGTGTCTCTACGTGGATGAGGGTGTCTCTCAGTGTGTGTGTCCCTGAGAGTTTGCCTGTCTCTGTGTGTCTCTGTGTGTGTCTCTCTGTGTGTCTTTCTGTGTGTTTTTCACTCTCTCTCAATGTGTGTGTCTCTCTGAGAGTTTGTCTGTTTCTTAGTGTGGGTGGGTGCCTTGCTCTCAGGAGTGTGTGACTGTTTTTGGATGAGAGTGTTTCTCAATGTGTGTGTCCCTATAATGTTGCCTGTCTCGGTCTGTCCCTGTGTGTGTCCCTCAGTTAGTGTGTCTTTCAGTGTTTGTTTCTTTCTTTCAGAGTGTCCCTCTCATTGTGTCTCATTGTGAGGGTGTCTGGTTCCTCGAGTGTGTGTGTGCGTGTGTGTGTGTGTGTCTCTCGCTCTGGAAGTGAGTATCTTTCAGTGTGTGTGTCTCTCTCAGTGTGTCTTTGTCTCTCAGGGTGAGTGTTTCTGTTTCTCAGTGTTTGTCTGTGTGTCGTGCTCTCGGAGGTGTGTATCTCTACGTGGATGAGGGTGTCTCTCAGTGTATGTGTCCCTGACAGTTTGCCTGTTTCTGTGTGTCTCTGTGTCTGTCTGTCTGTGTGTCTCTCCGTGTGTTTTTCACTCTCTCTCAGCGTGGGTCTCTGTGACTGTGTTTCTCTCCTCATGCATGTGCCTGGCTCTAGTGTGTGTGTCTTTCTCCCACTGGATGCGTATGTCTCTCAGTGTGTTTGTGCTTGTCAGTTTGCCTGTGTATGTGTCTCAGAGTGTGTCTCTTAATGTGTGTCTCTCAATGTGTTTCTACCTCTCTCTCGGTATGTGTCTCTCTCAGTGATCTCTCTCATTGTGAGCGAGCTGGTTTTTAGCGTGTCTGTGGGTTTCTCCCACTCTATGTGTATGTCTCTCAGTGTGTGTGTGTCCCTCTCATTTTGCTTGTCTCTGCGTGTCTCTGTGTGTATCTCTTAGTGTGTTTTTCATTCTCTCTCAATGTGTGTGTCTCTCTGAGAGTGTGTCTGATCATTAGTGTCTGTGTATTTCTTGATCTCAGGAGTGTGTGTCTCTTTCTGAATGAGGTTGTTTCTCCTTGAGTGTGTCCCTCTAATTTTGCCTGTCTCAGTGTGTCCCTGTGTGTGTCTCTCAGTATGTGTGTCTCTCAGTGTTTGTTCCTTTCTCTCAGAGTGTCCTCTCAGTGTGTCATTCTGAGGGTGTCTAGTTCCTCAAGTGTGTGTGTGTGCGTGTGTGTGTGTGTCTCTCTCGCTCTGGAGGTGAATATCTTTCAGTGTGTATATCCCTCTCAGTGTGTGTTTCTCTCTCAGGGTGAGTGTGTCTGTTTCTCAGTGTTTGTGACTGTGTTGTGCTCTCGGGGGTGTGTGTCTCTACGTGGATGTGGGTGTCTCTCAGTGTGTATGTCCCTGACAGTTTTCCTTTCTCTATGTGTCTCTGTGTGTGTCTCTCTGTGTGTCTCGCAGTGTGTTTTTCACTCTCTCTCAGTGTGGGTCTCTGTGACTGGGTTTCTCTCATCGTGCATGTGCTTAGATCTAGTGTGTGTGTGTTTCTCAGACTGTATGTGAATGTCTCTCCGTGTGGTTCTGCCTGTCACTTTGCCTGTGTATGTTTCTCTGTGTGTGTCATTTTATGTGTGTCTCTCAGTGTGTTCCTCACTCTCTCGGTGTGTGCCTTTCTCAGTGATTTCTCTAATTGTGAGCAAGATGGTTGTTAGTGTGTGTGTTTTTCTCCCACTCTTTGTGTATGTCTCTGTGTGTGTGTGTGTCCCTCTCATTTTTCTTGTCTTGAGTGTCTCTGTGCGTATCTCTCAGTGTGTTTTTCACTCTCTCTCAGTGTGGGTCTCTGTGACTGGGTTCTCTCTTCGTGCATGTGCCTGGCTCGAGTGTGTGTGAGTTTCTCCTACTGGATATGTATGTGTCTCAGTGTGTTTGTTCCTGTCAGTTTGCCTGTGTATGTGTCTCAGTGTGTGTCTCTGTATGAGTGTCTCTCAGTGTGTTTCTCACTCTCTCTTGGTGTGTGTCTCTCTCAGTGATCTCTCTCTTTGTGAGCGAGCTGGTTGTTAGTGTGTGTGTGGGTTTCTCCCAATGGATGTGTATGTCTCTCAGTGTGTTTGTGCCTGTCAGTTTGCCTGTGTAACTTTCTCAGTGTGTGTCTCTGTATGTGTGTCTCTCAGTGTGCTTCTCACTCTCTGTTGGTGTGTATCTCTCTCAGTGATTTCTCTCTTTGTGAGCGAGCTGGTTGTTAGTTGTGTGTGTGTTTCTCCCACTCTCTGTGTATGTCTCTGTGTGTGTGTCCCTCTCATTATGCTTGTCTTTCATTTCTCTGTGCATATCTCTCAGTGTGTTTTTCACTCTCTCTCAATGTATGTGTTTCTCTGAGAGTGTATCTGATTATTAGTGTGTGTGGCTGTCTTGAACTCAGGAGTGTGTGACTCTTTTTGGATGAGGGTGTTTCTCAATGTGTGTGTCCCTCTAATGTTGCTTGTCTTTGTGTGTCTCTGTGTGTGTCTGTCAGTATGTGTGTCTCTCAATGTTTGTTCCTTTCTCTCAGAGTGTCCCTCTCAGTGTGTATCATTGTGAGCGTGTCTGGTTCCTCGAGTGTGTTTGTGCGTGTGTGTGTGTGTGACTCTCACTCTGGAAGTGAATATCTTTCAGTGTGTGTGTCCCTCTCAGTGTGTCTTTCTCTCTCAGGGTGAGTGTGTCTGTTTCTCAGTGTTTGTGTCTGTGTCGTGCTCTCGGGGGTGTGTGTCTCTACATGAATGTGGGTGTCTCTCAGTATATGTGTCCCTGACAGTTTGCCTGTCGCTGTGTTTCTCTCTGTGTGTCTCTCAGTGTGTTTTTCACTCTCTCTCAGTGTGGGTCTCTGTGACTGGGTTTCTGTCATTGTGCATGTGCCCGGCTCTCGTGTGTGTGTGTTTCTCCCACTGGATGTTTATGTCTCTCAGTGGGTTTGTATCTGTCAGATTGCTTGTGTATGTGTCTCAGTGTGTGTCTTTGTATGTGTGTCTCTCAGTGTGCTTCTCACTCTCTCTCGGAGTGTGTCTCTCTCAGTGATCTCTCTCATTGTGAGCGAGCTAGTTGTTAGTGGGTGTGTGTGTTTCTCCCACTGTTTGTGTATGTCTCTCAGTGTGTTTGTGCCTGTCAGTTTGCCTGAGTATGTGTCTCAGTGTGTGTCTCTGTATGCGTGTCTCTCAGTGTGTTTATCACTCTCTCTCATTGTGTGTCTCTCTCAGTGTTCTATCTCATTGTGAGAGAGCGGGTTAATTGTGACTGTGTGTGTTTCACCCACTCTATGTGTATGTCTCTCAGTGTGTGTGTGTCCCTCTCATTTTGCTTTTCTCTGCGAGTCTCTGTGTGTATCTCTCAGTGTGTTTTTCACCCTCTCTCAATGTGTGTGTCTCTCGGAGAGTGTGCCTGATCATTAGTGTGTGTGGGTGTCTTGATCTCAGGAGTGTGTGTCTCTTTTTGGATGAGGGTGTTTCTCCATGAGTGTGTCCCTCTAATTTTGCCTGTCTCGGTGTGTCTCTGTGTGTGTCTCTCAGTAATGAGGGTGTTTCTCAATGTGTGTGTCCCTCTAATTTTGCCTGTATAGGTGTGTGTCTGTGTGTTTCTCTCAGTATGTGTGTCTCTCAGTGTTTGTTCCTTTCTCTCAGAGTGTCCCTCTCAGTGGGTCTCATTGTGAGGGTGTCTGGTTCCTCGAGTGTGTGTGTGCGTGCGTGTGTGTGTGTGTCTCTCGGTCTGGAAGTGAATATCTTTCAGTGTGTGTGTCCCTCTCAGTGTGTGTTTCTCTCTCAGCATGAGTGTGTCTGTTTCTCATTGTTTGTGTGTGTGTCGTGCTCTGGGGGGCGTGTGTCTCTACATGGATGAGGTTGTCTCTCAGTGTGTGTCTCCCTGACAGTTTGCCTTTCTCTGTGAATCTCTGTGTGGGTCTCTCTGTGTGTCTCTCAGTGTGTTTTTCACCCTCTCTCAGTGTGGGTCTTGTGACTGGCTTTCTCTCATCGTGCATGTGCCCGGCTCTAGTGTGTGTGTTTCTCCCACTGGATGTGTATGTCTCTCAGTGTGTTTGTGCCTGTCAGTTTGCCTCTGTATGTGTCTCAGTGTGTGTCTCGTTATGTGTGTCTCTCAGTGTGTTTCTCACTCTCTCTCAGTGTGTGTCTCTCTCAGTGATCTCACTCATTGTGAGCGAGCTGGTTGTTAGTGTGTGTGTGTTTCTCCCACTGGATGTGTATGTCTCTCAGTGTGTGTGTGTCCCTCTCATTTTGCTTGTCTCTGCGTGTCTCTGTGTGTATCTCTCAGTGTGTTTTTCAGTCTCTCTCACTGTGTGTGTCTCTCTGAGAGTGTGTCTGATCATTAGTGTGTGTGAGTGTCTTGATCCCAGCAGTTTGTGTCTCTTTTTGGATGAGGGTGTTTCTCATTGTGTGTGTCCCTCTAATATTTCCTGTCTCGGTGTGCCTCTGTGTGTGTCTCTCTGTGTGTCTCTCAGTGTTTCTTCCTTTCTCTCAGAATGTCCCTCTCAGTGTGTCTCATTGTGAGGTTGACTGGTTTCTTGAGTTTGTGTGTGTGCCTGTTTGTGTGTGTGTGTGTCTCTCACTCTGGAAGTGAATATCTTTCAGTGTGTGTGTCCCTCTCAGTGCGTGTTTCTCTCTCAGGGTGAGTGTGTCTGTTTCTCAGTGTTTGTGTGTTTGTCGTGCTCTCAGGGGTGTGTGTCTCTGCGTGAATGAAGGTGTCTCTCAGTGTGAGTGTCCCTGAGACTTTGCCTGTCTCTTTGTGTCTCTGTGTGTGTATCTCTGTGTGTCTCTCCGTGTGTTTTTCACTCTCTCTCAGTGTGGGTCTCTGACTGGGTTTCTCTCATCGTGCATGTGCCTGGCTCTAGTGTGTGTGTGTTTCTCCCCTTGGATGTGTATGTCTCTCAGCGTGTTTGTTCCTGTCAGTTTGCCTGTGTATGTGTCTCAGTGTGTGTCTCTGTATGTGTGTCTCTCAATGTGTTTCTCACTGTCTCTCAGTGTGTGTCTCTCTCCGTGATTTCTCTCATTGTGAGCGAGCTGGTTGTCAGTGTGTGTGTGTTTCTTCCACTGGATGTGTTTGTCTCTCAGTGTGTTTGTGCCTGTCAGTTTGACCTGCATGTGTCTCATTGTGTGTCTTTGTATGTCTTTCTCTCAGTGTGTTTCTCACTCTTTCTCAGTGTGTTTCTCTCAGTGAACTCTCTCATTGTGAGCGAGCTGGTTGTTAGTGTATGTGTGTGTTTCTCCCACTCTATGTGTATGTCTCTCAGTGTATGGTGTCCCTCTCAATTTGCTTGCAGCTGCGTGTCTCTGTATGTCTTGTTCAGTGTGTTTTTCACTCTCTCTCAATGTGTGTGTCTCTCTGACGGTGTGTCTGATCATTAGTGTGTGTGGGTGTCTTGATCTCAGCAGTGTGTGTCTCTTTTTGGATGAGAGTGTTTCTCAATGTGTGTATCCCTCTAATTTTGCCTGTCTCGGTGTGCCTCTGGGTGTGTCTCTCTGTATGTGTGTCTCTCAGTGTGTTTCTCACTCTCTCTCAGTGTGTGTCTCTCTCAGTGATCTCTATCATTGTGAGCCAGCTGGTTTTTAGTGTGTGTGTGTGTTTCTCCCACTCTATCTGTATGTCTCTCAGGGTGTGTGTCCCTCTCATTTTGCTTCTCTCTGCGTATCTCTGTGTGTATCTCTCAGTGTGTTTTTCACAATCTCTAACTGTGTGTGTATCTCTGAGAATGTCTCTGATCATTAGTGTGTGTGGGTGTCTTGATCCCAGGAGTGTGTGTCTCTTTTTGGATGATGATGTTTCTCAATGGGTGTGTCCCTCTAATTTTGCCTGTCTCGGTGTGTCTCTGTGTGTGTCTCTCAGTATGTGTGTCTCTCAGTGTTTGTTCCTTTCTCTCAGAGTGTCCCTCTCAGTGTGTCTCATTGTGAGGGTTTCTGGTTCCTCGAGTGTGTGTGTGTGCGTGTGTGTGTGTGTGTGTCTCTGGCTCTGGAAGTGAATTTCTTTCAGTGTGTGTGTCGTTCTCAGTGTGTGTTTCTCTCTCAGGGTGAGTGTGTCTGTTTCTCAGTGTTTGTCTGTGTGTCGTACTCTCGGGGGTGTGTGCCTGTACGTTGATGGGGGTGTCTCTCAGTGTGTGTGTCCCTGAGAGTTTGCCTGTCTCTGTGTGTGTCTGTGTGTGTCTCTCTGTGTGTCTCTCAGTGTGTTTTTCACTCTCTCTCAGTGTGGGTCTCTGTGACTGGGTTTCTCTCATCGTGCATGTGCCTAGCTCTATTGTTTGTGTGTTTCCCTCCCTGGATGTTTATGTCTCTCAGTGTGTTTGTGACTGTCAGTTTGCCTGTGTATGTGTCTCAGTGTGTGTCTCTGTATTTGTGTCTCTCAGTGTGTTTCTCATTCTCTCTTGATGTGTGTCTCAGTCATCTCTCTCATGTGAGCAAGCTGGTTGTTAGTGTGTGTGTGTTTCTCCCACTCTACGTATGTCTCTCAGTGTGTGTGTGTCCCTCTCATTTTGCTTTTCTCTGCGTGTCTCTGTTTGTATCTCTGAGTGTGTTTTTCATTCTCTCTCAGTGTGGGTCTCTGTGACTGGTTTCTCTCATCATGCATGTGCCTAGATTTAGTGTGTGTGTGTTTCTCCCAGTGGATGTGTATGTCTCTCAGTGTGTTTCTGCCTGTCAATTTGCCTTTGTATGTTTCTCAGTGTGTGTCTCTGTATGAGTGTCTCTCAGGGTGTTTCTCATTCTCTCTCCGTGTGTGTCTCTCTCAGTGATCTCTCTCATTGTGAGTAAGTTTGTTGTTAGTGTGTGTGTGTGTTTCTTCCACTCTATATGTATGTCTCTGTGTGTGTGTGTCCCTCTCATTTTGCTTGTGTTGCGTGTCTCTGTGCATATCTCTCAGTGTGTTTTTCACCCTCTCTCAATGGGTGTGTCTCTCTGAGAGTGTGTCTGATTATGAGTGTCTGTGGGTGTCTTAAATCAGGAGTGTGTGTCTCTTTCTGGATGAGGTTGTTTCTGAATGTGTCCCTGTAATGTTGCCTGTCTCGGTGTGTCTCTGTGTGTGTCTCTCAGTATGTGTGTCTCTCAGTGTTTGTTCCTTTCTCTCAGAGTGGCCTCTAAGTGTGTCATTGTGAAGGTGTCTAGTTCCTCGAGTGTGTGTTTGTGTTTGTGTGTCTGTGTGTGTCTCTCACTCTGGAGGTGAATATCTTACAATGTGTGCATCCCTCTCAGTGTGTCTTTCTCTCTCAGGGTGAGTGTGTCTGTTTCTCAGTGTTTTTGTGTGTTTCTTGCTCTCGGGGGTGTGTGTCTCTACGTGGATGAGGGTGTCTCTCAGTATGTGTGTCCCTGACAGTTTTCCTGTCTCTGTGTGTCTCTGAGTGTGTCTCTGTGTGTGTCTCTCAGTGTGTTTTTCACTCTCTCTCAGTGTGGGTCCGTGTGACTGGATTTCTCTCATCGTGCATGTGCCTAGATCTTGTGTGTGTGTGTTTCTCCCACTGTATGTGAATGTCTCTCAGTGTGTTTGTGCCTGTCAGTTTGCCTGTGTATTTTTCTCAGTGTGTGTCTCTCAGTGTGTTTCTCACTCTCTCTTGGTGTGTGTCTCTCTCAGTGATTTCTCTCTTTGTGTGCGAGCTGGTTGTTAGTGTGTGTGTGTGTTTCTCCCACTCTATGTGTATATCTCTGAGTGTGTGTGTGTCCCTCTCATTTTGAATGTTTTGCGTTTCTCTGTGTGTTTCTCTCAGTGTGTTTTTCACTCTCTTTCAATGTGTGTGCTTCTCTGAGAGTGTGTCTGATTATTAGTGTGTGTGGCTGTCTTGATCTCAGGAGTGTGTGACTCTTTTTGGATGAGGGTGTTTCTCAATGTGTTTGTCCCTCTAATGTTGCCTGTCTCGGTGTGTCTCTCTGTGTGTCTCTCAGAATGTGTGTCTCTCAGTGTTTGTTCCTTTCTCTCAGAGTGTCCCTCTCAGTGTGTCTCATTGTGAGGGTGTCTGGTTCCTCGAGTGTGTGTGGGCATGTGTGTGTGTGTGTGTCTCTCGCTCTGGTAGTGAATATCTTTCAGTGTGTGTGTCCCTCTCATTGTGGGTTTCTCTCTCAGGGTGAGTGTGTCTGTTTCTCAGTGTTTGTGTGTGTGTCGTTCTCTCGGTGGTGTGTGTCTACATGGATGAGGGTGTCTCAGTGTGTGTGTCCCTGAGAGTTTTCCTGGCTCTGTGTGTCTGTGTGTGTCTCTCTGTGTGTTTCTTAGTGTGTTTTTCACTCTCTTTCACTGTGGGTCTCTGTGACTGGGTTTCTCTCTTCGTGCATGTGCCTGGCTCTAGTGTGTGTGTGTTTCTCCCACTGGATGTGTATGTCTCTCAGTGTGTTTGTGCCTGTCAGTTTGCCTGTGCATGTGTCTCAGTGTGTGTCTCTGTATGTGTGTCTCTCAGTGTGTTTATGTTCCTCGAGTGTCTGTGTGTGCATGTGTGTGTGTCAGTCTCTCGCTCAGGAGGTGAATATCTTTCACTGTGTGTATCCCTCAGTGTGTCTTTCTCTCTCAGAGTGAGTGTGTCTGTTTCTCAGTGTTTGTGTGTGTCTCATGCTCTCAGGGATGTGTGTCTCTACGTGGATGAGGGTGTCTCTCAGTGTGTGTGTCCCTGACAGTTTGCCTGTCTCTGTGTTCTCTGTGTGGTGTTTTTCACTCTCTCTCAGTGTGGGTCTCTGTGACTGGGTTTCTCTCATCGTGCATTTTACCGGCTCTAGTGTGTGTGTGTTTCTCCCAATGGATGTGTATGTCTCTCAGTGGGTTTGTGCCTGTCATTTTGCCTGTGTATTTGTCTCAGTTTGTGTCTCTTTATGTGTGTCTCTCAGTGTGTTTCTCACCCTCTCTTGGTGTGTGTCTCTCTCAGTGATTTCTCTCGTTGTGAGCGAGCTTGTTGTTAGTGTGTTTGTTTGTTTCTCCCACTCTCTGTGCATGTCTCTGAGTGTGTGTTTGTCCCTCTCATTTTGCTTTTCTTGCGTGTCTCTGTGCATATCTTTCAGTGTATTTTTCACTCTGTCACAATGTGTGTGTTTCTCTGAGAGTGTGTCTGATTTTAAGTGTGTGTGCCTGTCTTGATCTCAGGAGTGTGTGACTCCTTTTGGATGAGGGTGTTTCTCAATGTGTGTGTCCCTCTTATGTTGCTTGTCTCGGTGTGTCTCTATGTCTGTCTCTCAGAATGTGTGTCTCTCAGTGTTTGTTCCTTTCTCTCAGAGTGTCCCTCTCAGTGTATCTCATTGTGAGGGAGTCTAGTTCCTCGAGTGTGTGTGTGCGTGTGTTTGTCTGTGTGTGTCTCTCGCTCTGGTTGTGAGTATCTTTCAGTGAGTGTGTCCCTCTCAGTGTGGGTTTCTCTCTCAGGGTGAGTGTGTCTGTTTCTCAGTGTTTGTGTGTGTGTCATGCTCTCAGGGGTGTGTGTCTACGTGGATGAGGGTGTCTCAGTGTGTGTGTCCCGGAGAGTTTTCCTGTCTCTGTGTGTCTCTGTCTGTGTCTCTCTTTGTATTTTTAACTTTCTCACAGTGTGGGTCTCTGTGACTGGGTTTCTCTCTTCGTGCATGTGCCTGGCTCTAGTGTGTGTGTGTTTCTCCCACTGGATGTGTATGTCTCTCAATGTGTTTGTGCCTGTCAGTTTCCCTTGAATGTGTCTCAGTGTGTGTCTCTGTATGAGTGTCTCTCAGTGTGTTTCTCACTCTCTCTCGGTGTGTGTCTCTCTCAGTGATCTCTCTCATTGTGAGCGAGCTGGTTGTTAGTGTGTGTGTGTGTTTCTCCCACTCGATGTGTATGTCTCTCAGTGTGTGTGTGTCCCTCTCATTTTGCTTGTTTCTGCGTGTCTCTGTGTGTATCTCTCAGTGTGTTTTTCACTCTCTCTCA
>SJYT01053206.1:27023-45914 GCA_006410635.1 Cephalophus harveyi
TGTGTGTCTCTCAGTGTGTTTTTCACTCTCTCTCAGTGTGGGTCTCTGTGACTGGGTTTCTCTCATCATGCATGTTCCTAGATCTAGTGTGTGTGTGTTTCTCCCACTGTATGTGAATGTCTCTCAGTGTGTTTCTGCCTGTCACTTTGCCTGTGCATTTTTCTCAGTGTGTGTCTCTTTATGTGTGTCTCTCAGTGTGTTTCTCACTCTCTCTTGGTGTGTGTCTCTCTCAGTGATTTCTCTCATTGTGAGCGAGCTTGTTGTTAGTGTGTTTGTTTCTCCCACTCTATGTGCATGTCTCTGAGTGTGTGTTTGTCCCTCTCATTTTGCTTTTCTTGCATGTCTCTGTGCGTATCTTTCAGTGTGTTTTTCACTCTGTCACAATGTGTGTGTTTCTCTGAGAGTGTGTCTGATTTTAAGTGTGTGTGCCTGTCTTGATCTCAGGAGTGTGTGACTCCTTTTGGATGAGGGTGTTTCTCAATGTGTGTGTCCCTCTTATGTTGCCTGTCTCGGTGTGTCTCTGTGTGTGTCTCTCAGTATGTGTGTCTCTCAGTGTTTGTTCATTTCTCTCAGAGTTTCCTCTCAGTGTGTCATTGTTAGGGTGTCTAGTTCCTCGAGTGTGTGTGTGTGTGCATGTGTGTGTGTGTGTCTCTCGCTGTGGAGGTGAATATCTTTCAGTGTGTGTATCTCTCTCAGTGTGCCTTTCTCTCTCAGGGTGAGTGTGTCTGTTTCTCAGTGTTTGTGTGTGTGTCGTGCAGTCAGGGTGTGTGTCTCTACGTGGATGGGGGTGTCTCTCAGTGTGTGTGTCCCTGACAGTTTCCCTGTCTCTGTGTGTGTCTCTGTGTGTGTCTCTCAGTGTGTTTTTCACTCTCTCTCAGTGTGTGTCTCTGTGACTGGGTTACTCTCATCATGCTTGTGCCTAGATCTAGTGTGTGTGTGTTTCTCCCACTGTATGTGAATGTCTCTCAGTGTGTTTCTGCCTGTCAATTTGCCTGTGCATGTGTCTCAGTGTGTGTGTCTGTATGTGTGTCTCTCAGTGTGTTTCTCACTCTCTCTCAGTGTGTGTATCTCTCAGTGATTTCTCTCTTTATGAGCGAGCTGGTTGTTAGTGTGTGTGTGTGTTTCTCCCACTCTATGTGTATGTCTCTGTGTGTGTGTGTGTCCCTCTCATTTTGCTTGTATTGAGTGTCTCTGTGCGTATCTCTCACTTGTTTTTCACTCTCTCTCAATGTGTGTCTCTCTGAGAGTGTGTCTGTTTATTAGTGTGTGTGGCTGTCTTGAACTCAGGAGTGTATGACTCTTTTTGGAGGAGGATGTTTCTCAATGTGTGTGTCCCTCTAATATTGCCTGTCTCAGTGTGCCTCTGTGTCTGTCTCTCAGTATGTGTGTCTCTCAGTGTTTGTTCCTTTCTCTCAGTGTGTCCCTCTCAGTGTGTCATTGTGAGGATGTCTAGTTCCTTTAGTGTGTGTGTGTGCATGTGTGTGTGTGCATGTGTGTGTGTGTGTGTCTCTCTCTCTCTGGAGGTGAATATCTTTCAGTGTGTGTATCCCTCTCAGTATGTCTTTCTCTCTCCGGGTGAGTGTGCCTGTTTCTCAGTGTTTGTGTGTGTGTCATGCTCTCGGGGGTGTGTGTCTCTATGTGGAAGAGTGTGTCTCTCAGTGTGTGTGTCCCTGAGAGTTTTCCTGTTTCTCTGTGTCTCTGTGTGTCTCTCTGTGTGTATCTCAGTGTGTTTTTCACTCTCTCTCAGTTTGGGTCTCTGTGACTGGGTTTTTCAAATCGTGCATGTGCCTAGATCTAGTGTGTGTATGTTTCTCCCACTGTATGTGAATATTTCTCAATGTGTTTTGCCTGTCACTTTGCCTCTGTATGTTTCTCAGTGTGTGTCCTTTTATGTGTGTCTCTCAGTGTGTTTCTCACTCTCTCTCGGTGTGTGTCTCTCTCAGTGATTTTTCTCTTTGTGAGCGAGCTGGTTGTTAGTGTATGTGTGTGTTTCTCCCACTCTATGTGTATGTCTCTGTGTGTGTGTTTCCCTCTCATTTTGCTTGTCTTGTGTGTCTCTGTGCATATCTCTCAGTGTGTTTTTCACTCTCTCTCAATGTCTGTGTTTCTCTGAGAGTGTATCTGATTATGAGTGTATCCAGCTGTCTTGATCTCAGGAGTGTGTGTCTCCTTCTGGATTAGGTTGTTTCTCCATGAGTGTGTCCCTCTCATTTTGCCTGTCTCAGTGTGTCTCTGTGTGTGCCTCTCAGTAAGTGTGTCTCTCAGTGTTTGTTCCTTTCTCTCAGAGTGTCCTCTCAGTGTGTCATTGTGAGGGTGTCTAGTTCCTCGAGTGCGTGTGTTCACATGTCTCTGTGTGTGTGTGTGTCTCTCACTCTGGAAGTGAATATCTTTCAGTGTGTGTTTCCGTCTCAATGTGTGCTTCTCTCTCAGGGTGAGTGTGTCTGTTTCTCAGTGTTTGGGTGTGTATCGTGCTCTCGGGGGTGTGTGTCTATGTGGATGAGGGTGTCTCTCAGTGTGTGTGTCCCTGAGAGTTTTCCTGTCTCTCTGTGTCTCTGTGTGTCTCTCTGTGTGTATTTCAGTGTGTTTTTCACTCTCTCTCAGTGTGGGTCTCTGTGATGGGGTTTCTCTCTTCGTGCTTGTGCCTGGCTCTAGTTTGTGTGTATTTCTCCCACTGGATGTGTATGTCTCTCAGTGTGTTTGTGCCTGTCAGTTTGCCTGTATATGTGTCTCAGTGTGTGTCTCTGTATGTGTGTCTCTCAGTGTGTTTCTCACTCTCTCTCGGTGTGTGTCTCTCTCAGTGATCTCTCTCATCTCTCAGTGTGTTTTTCACTCTCTCTCAATGTCTGTGTCTCTCTGAGAGTGTGTCTGATTATGAGTGTGTGTGGATGTCTTGATCTCAAGAGTGTGTGTCTCTTTCTGGATGAGGTTGTTTCTTCATGATTGTGTCCCTCTAATTTTGCCTGTCTTGGTGTGCCTCTGTGAGTGTCTCTCATTATGTGTGTCTTTCATTGTTTGTTCCTTTCTCTCAGAGTGTCCTCTCAGTGTGTTATTGTGAGGGTATCTAGTTCCTCGAGTGTGTGTGTGTGCGTGTGTGTCTCTCGCTCTGGAGGTGAATATCTTTCATTGTGTGCTTCCCTCTCAGTGTGTCTTTCACTGTCAGGGTGAGTGTGTCTGTTTCTCAGTGTTTGTGTGTGTGTCGTGCTCTCGGGGGTGTGTGTCTCTATGTGGATGAGGGTGTCTCTCCGTGTGTGTGTCCCTGACAGTTTGACTGTCTCTGTGTGTCTCTGTGTGTGTCTCTCTGTATTTCTCTCAGTGTGTTTTTCACTCTCTCTCAGTGTGGGTCTTTGTGACTGGATTTCTCTCATCATGCATGTTCCTGGCTCTAGTGTGTGGGTGTTTCTCCCACTGGATGTGTATGTCACTCAGTGTGTTTGTGCCTGTCAGTTTGCCTGTGTATGTGTCTCAGTGTGTGTCTCTGTATGTGTGTCTCTCAGTGTGTTTCTCACTCTCTCTCGGTGTGTGTCTCTCTCAGTGATCTCTCTCATTGTGAGCAAGCTGGTTGTTAGTGTGTGTGTGTGTTTCTCCCACTCGATGTGTATGTCTCTCAGTGTGTGTGTGTCCCTCTCATTTTGCTTGTTTCTGCGTGTCTCTGTGTGTATCTCTCAGTGTGTTTTTCACTCTCTCTCAATGTCTGTGTCTCTCTGAGAGTGTGTCTGATTATTAGTGTGTGTGGGTGTCTTGATCTCAGGAGTGTGTGTCTCTTTATTGATGAGGGTGTTTCTCAATGTGTGTGTCCCTCTAATTTTGCCTGTATAGGTGTGTGTCTGTGTGTTTCTCTCAGTATGTGTGTCTCTCAGTGTTTGTTCCTTTCTCGCAGAGCGTCCCTCTCTGTGTGTCTCATTGTGAGAGTGTCTGGTTCCTCGAGTGTGTGTTTGTGCGTGTGTGTGTGTGTCTCGCTCTGGAAGGGAATATCTTTCAGTGTGTGTGTCCCTCTCAATGTGTTTCTCTCTCAGGGGGAGTGTGTCTGTTTCTCAGTGTTTGTGTGTGTGTCGTGCTCTCGGGGGTGTATGTCTCTATGTGGATGAGGGTGTCTCTCCGTGTGTGTGTCCCTGACAGTTTTCCTGTCTCTGTGTGTCTCTGTGTGTGTCTCCCTGTGTGTCTCTCAGTGTGTTTTTCACTCTCTCTCAGTGTGGGTCTCTGTGACTGGGTTTCTCTCATCATGCATGTTCCTAGATCTAGTGTGTGTGTGTTTCTCCCACTGTATGTGAATGTCTCTCAGTGTGTTTCTGCCTGTCACTTTGCCTGTGCATTTTTCTCAGTGTGTGTCTCTTTATGTGTGTCTCTCAGTGTGTTTCTCACTCTCTCTTGGTGTGTGTCTCTCTCAGTGATTTCTCTCATTGTGAGCGAGCTTGTTGTTAGTGTGTTTGTTTCTCCCACTCTATGTGCATGTCTCTGAGTGTGTGTTTGTCCCTCTCATTTTGCTTTTCTTGCATGTCTCTGTGCGTATCTTTCAGTGTGTTTTTCACTCTGTCACAATGTGTGTGTTTCTCTGAGAGTGTGTCTGATTTTAAGTGTGTGTGCCTGTCTTGATCTCAGGAGTGTGTGACTCCTTTTGGATGAGGGTGTTTCTCAATGTGTGTGTCCCTCTAATTTTGCCTGTATAGGTGTGTGTCTGTGTGTTTCTCTCAGTATGTGTGTCTCTCAGTGTTTGTTCCTTTCTCGCAGAGCGTCCCTCTCTGTGTGTCTCATTGTGAGAGTGTCTGGTTCCTCGAGTGTGTGTTTGTGCGTGTGTGTGTGTGTCTCGCTCTGGAAGGGAATATCTTTCAGTGTGTGTGTCCCTCTCAATGTGTTTCTCTCTCAGGGGGAGTGTGTCTGTTTCTCAGTGTTTGTGTGTGTGTCGTGCTCTCGGGGGTGTATGTCTCTATGTGGATGAGGGTGTCTCTCCGTGTGTGTGTCCCTGACAGTTTGACTGTCTCTGTGTGTCTCTGTGTGTGTCTCTCTGTATTTCTCTCAGTGTGTTTTTCACTCTCTCTCAGTGTGGGTCTCTGTGACTGGGTTTCTCTCATCGTGCATGTGCCTGGCTCTAGTGTGTGTGTGTTTCTCCCACTGGATGTGTATGTCTCTCTGTGTGTTTGTTCCTGTCAGTTGGCCTGTGCATGTGTCTCAGTGTGTGTCTCTGTATGTGTGTCTCTCAGTGTGTTTCTCAATGTCTCTCGGTGTGTGTCTCTGTCAGTGATCTCTCTCATTGTGAGCGAGCTGGTTGTTAGTGTGTGTGTGTGTTTCTCCCACTCGATGTGTATGTCTCTCAGTGTGTGTGTGTCCCTCTCATTTTGCTTGTCTCTGCCTGTCTCTGTGTGTATATCTCAGTGTGTTTTTCACCCTCTCTCAATGTGTGTGTCTCTCGGAGAGTGTGCCTGATTATTAGTGTGTGTGGGTGTCTTGATCTTAGCAGCGTGTGTTTCTTTTTGGATGAGGGTTTTTCTCCATGTGTGTGTCCGTCTAATTTTCCTGTATCGGTGTGTCTCTGTGTGTGTCTCTCAGTATGTCTGTCTCTCAGTGTTTGTTCCTTTCTATCAGAGTGTCCCTCTCAGTGTGTCTCATTTTGAGGGTGTCTGGTTCCTCGAGTGTCTGTGTGTGCGTGTGTGTGTGTCTGTGTCTCTTGCTCTGGAAGTGAATATCTTTCAGTGTGTGTGTCCCTCTCATTGTGCTTGTCTCTGCATGTCTCTGTGTGCATCTCTCAGTGTGTTTTGCACTCTCTCTCAATGTGTGTGTCTCTCTCAGACCGTGTCTCTTCATTAGTGTGTGTGTGTGTCTTGATCTCAGGAGTGTGTGTCTCTTTTTGGATTAGGGTGTTTCTCAATGTGTGTGTCCCTCTAATTTTGCCTGTCTCGGTGTGTCTCTGTGTGTGTGTCTCAATATGTGTGTCTCTCAGTGTTTGTTCCTTTCTCTCAGATTGTCCCTCGCAGTGTGTCTCATTGTGAGGGTGTCTGGTTCCTCGATTGTGTGTGTGTGCATGTGTGTGTGTGTGTGTGTGTGTCTCTCGCTCTGGAAGTGAATATATTTCAGTGTGTGTTCCCTCTCAGTGTGTTTCTCACTCAGGGTGAGTGTTTCTGTTTCTCAGTGTTTGTGTGTGTGTTGTGGTCTCAGGGGTGTGTGTCTCTACGTGGATGAGGGTGTCTCTCAGTGTGTGTGTCCCTGACAGTTTGCCTGTGTCTGTGTGTCTCTGAGTGTGTTTTTCACTCTCTCTCAGTGTGGGTCTCTGTGACTGGGTTTCTCTCATCGTGCATTTTACCGGCTCTAGTGTGTGTGTGTTTCTCCCAATGGATGTGTATGTCTCTCAGTGTGTTTGTGCCTGTCAGTTTCCCTGTGTATGTGTCTCAGTGTGTATCTCTGGTTGTGTGTCTCTCAGTGTGTTTTTCACTCTCTCTCAGTGTGGGTCTTTGTGACTGGATTTCTCTCATCATGCATGTTCCTGGCTCTAGTGTGTGGGTGTTTCTCCCACTGGATGTGTATGTCACTCAGTGTGTTTGTGCCTGTCAGTTTGCCTGTGTATGTGTCTCAGTGTGTGTCTCTGTATGTGTGTCTCTCAGTGTGTTTCTCACTCTCTCTCGGTGTGTGTCTCTCTCAGTGATCTCTCTCATTGTGAGCAAGCTGGTTGTTAGTGTGTGTGTGTGTTTCTCCCACTCGATGTGTATGTCTCTCAGTGTGTGTGTGTCCCTCTCATTTTGCTTGTTTCTGCGTGTCTCTGTGTGTATCTCTCAGTGTGTTTTTCACTCTCTCTCAATGTCTGTGTCTCTCTGAGAGTGTGTCTGATTATTAGTGTGTGTGGGTGTCTTGATCTCAGGAGTGTGTGTCTCTTTATTGATGAGGGTGTTTCTCAATGTGTGTGTCCCTCTAATTTTGCCTGTATAGGTGTGTCTCTGTGTGTTTCTCTCAGTATGTGTGTCTCTCAGTGTTTGTTCCTTTCTCTCAGAGTGTCCTCTCAGTGTGTCATTGTGAGGGTGTGTAGTTCCTCGAGTGTGTGTGTGTGCGTGTGTGTGTGTGTGTCTCTCGCTCTGGAGGTGAATATCTTTCAGTGTGTGTATCCCTCAGTGTGTCTTTCTCTCTCAGGGTGAGTGTGTCTGTTTCTCAGTGTTTGTGTGTGTGTCGTGCTCTCAGGGATGTGTGTTTCTACGTGGATGAGGGTGTCTCTCAGTGTGTGTGAGTCCCTCTCATTGTGCTTGTCTCTGCGTTCTCTGTGTGTATCTCTCAGTGTGTTTTTCACCTTGTCTCAATGTGTGTGCCTCTCGGAGAGTGTGCCTGAATATTACTGTATGTGGCTGTCTTGATCTCTGGACTGTGTGTCTCTTTTTGGATGAGGGTGTTTCTCAATGTGTGTGTCCTTCTAATTTTGCCTGTCTCGGTGTGTCTCTGTGTGTGTCTCTCAGTATGTGTGTCTCTCAGTGTTTGTTCCTTTCATTCAGAGTGTCCCTCTCAGTGGGACTCATTTTGAGGGTGTCTGGTTTCTCCAGTGTGTGTGTGTGCGTGTGTGTATCTCTCGCTCTGGAGGTGAATATCTTTCAGTGTTGTGTCCCTCTCAGTGTGTCTTTCTCTCTCAGGGTGAGTGTGTCTGTTTCTCAGTGTCTGTGTGTGTGTGTCATGCTCTCAGGGGTGTGTGTCTCTACGTGGATGAGGGTGTCTCTCAGTGTGTGTGTCCCTGACAGTTTGCCTGTCTCTGTGTTCTCTGTGTGTGTCTCTGTGTTTGCCTCTCAGTGTGTTTTTCACTCTCTCTCAGTGTGGGTCTCTGTGACTGGGTTGTTCTCATCATGCATGTGCCTGGTTCTAGTGTGTGTGTGTTTCTCCCACTGGATGTGTATGTCTCTCAGTGGGTTTGTGCCTGTCAGTTTGCCTGTGTATGTGTCTCAGTGTGTGTCTCTGTATGTGTGTCTCTCAGTGTGTTTCTCACTCTCTCTTGTTGTGTGTCTCTCTCAGTGATCTCTGTCATTGTGAGCGAGCTTGTTTTTAGTGTGTGTGTGTGTTTCTCCCACTCGATGTGTATGTCTCTCAGTGTGTGTGTGTCCCTCTCATTTTGCTTGTCTCTGCGTTCTCTGTGTGTATCTGTAAGTGTGTTTTTCACCTTGTCTCAAGGTATGTGTCTCTCGGAGAGTGTGCCTGATTATTAGTGTTTGTGGGTGTCTTGATCCCAGTAGTGTGTGTCTCTTTCTGGATGAGGGTGTTTCTCAATGTGTGTGTCCCTCTAATTTTGCCTGTCTCGGTGTGTCTCTGTGTGTGTCTCTCAGTATGTGTATCTCTCAGTGTTTGTTCCTTTCTCTCAGAGTGTCCCTATCAGTGTGTCTCATTGTGAGGGTGTCTGGTTCCTCGAGTGTGTGTGTGTGTGTGTGTGTGTGTCTTGCTCTGGAAGTGAATATCGTTCAGTGTGTTTGTCATTCTCAATGTGTGTTTCTCTCTCAGGGTGAGTGTGTCTGTTTCTCAGTGTTTGTGTCGTGCTCTCGGGTGTGTGTGTCTCTACGTGGATGAGGGTGTCTCTCAGTGTGTGTGTCCCTGACAGTTTGCCTGTCTCTGTGTGTCTCTCTGTGTGTCTCTCAGTTTGTTTTTCACTCTCTCTCAGTGTGGGCATCTGTAACTGGGTTTCTATCATCGTGCATGTGCCTGGCTCTAGTGTGTGTGTGTTTCTCCCAATGGATGTGTATGTCTCTCAGTGTGTGTATGTCCCTCTCAATCAGCTTGTCTCTGCGTGTCTCTGTGTGAATCTCTCAGTGTGTTTTTCACCCTGTCTCAATGTGTGTGTCTCTCGAGAGTGTGCCTGATTATTAGTGTGTGTGGGTGTCTTGATCTCAGGTGTGTGTGTCTCTTTTTGCAATAGGTTGTTTCTTAATCTGTGTGTCCCTCTAATTTTGCCTGTCTCGGTGTGTCTCTGTGTGTGTCTCTCAGTATGTGTGTCTCTCAGTGTTTGTTCCTTTCTCTCAGAGTGTCCTCTCTGTGTGTCTCCTTGTCAGGGTGTCTTGTTCCTCGAGTGTGTGTGTGCCTGTATGTGTGTGTGTGTCCCTTGCTCTGGAAGTGAATATCTTTCAGTGTGTGTGTCCCTCTCACTGTGTGTTTCTCTCTCAGGGTGAGTGTGTCTGTTTCTCAGTGTTTGTGTGTGAATTGTCCTCCTGGGGTGTGTGTCTCTACCTGGATGAGGGTGTCTCTCAGTGTGTGTGTCCCTGACAGTTTTCCTGTCTCTGTGTGTCTCTGTGTGTGTCTCTCTGTGTGTCTCTCAGTGTGTTTTTCACTGTCTCTCAGTGTGGGTCTCTGTGACTGGTTTTCTCTCATCGTGCATGTGGCTGGCTCTAGTGTGTCTATGTTTCTCCCACTCTATGTGTATGTCTCTCAGTATGTGTGTGTGCCTCTCATTGTGCTTGTCTCTGCGTGTCTCTGTGTGTATCTCTCAGTGTGTTTTTTACCCTCTCACAATGTGTGTGTCTCTCGGAGAGTGTGCCTGATTATTAGTGTGTGTGGTTGTCTTGATCTGAGGAGTGTGTGTCTCTTTTTGCATGAGGGTGTTTCTCAATGTGTGTGTCACTCTAATTTTGCCTGTCTCGGTGTGTCTCTCAGGATGTGTGTCTCTCAGTGTTTCTTCCTTTCTCTCACAGTGTCCCTCTCAGTGTGTCCCATTGTGAGAGTGTCTGGTTCCTCGAGTGTTTGTGTGTGCATGTGTGTGTGTGTCTGTCACTCTGGAAGTGAATATTTTTCAGTGTGTGTGTCCCTCTCAGTGTGTGTTTCTCTCTCAGGGTGAATGTGTCTGTTTCTCAGTGTTTGTGTGTGTGTCGTGCTCTCGGGGGTGTGTGTCTCTATGTGGATGAGGGTGTCTCTCAGTGTGTGTGTCCCTGACAGTTTGCCTGTCTCTGTGTGTCTCTGTTTGTTTTTAATTCTCTCACAGTGTGAATCTCTGTGACTAGGTTTCTCTCATCGTGCATGTGCCCAGCTCTAGTGTGTGTGTCGTTCTCCCACTGGATTTGAATGTCTCTCAGTGTGTTTGTGCCTGTCAGTTTGCCTGTGTATGTATCTCATTGTGTGTCTCTGTATGTGTGACACTTAGTGTGTTTCTCACTCTCTCTTGGTGTGTGTCTCTCTCAGTGATCCCTCTCTTTGTGAGCGAACTGTTTGTAAGTGTGTGTGTGGGTTTCTCCCAATGAATGTGTATGTCTCTCAGTGTGTTTTTGGCTGTCGGTTTGCCTGTGTATGTGTCTCAGTGTGTGTCTCTGTAGTTGTGTCTCTCAGTGTGTTTCTCACTCTGATTTGATGTGTGTCTCTCTCAGTGATCTCTCTCTTTGTGAGCGAGCTGGTTGTTAGTGTGTGTGTGTGTTTCCCCCACTTATGTGTATGTCTCTCAGTGTGTTTGTGCCTGTCAGTTTACCTGTGTATTGGTCTCAGTTGTGTCTCTGTATGTGTGTCTCCCAGTGTGTTTCTCACTCTCTCTCGGTGTGTCTCTCTCTCAGTGACCTCTCATTGTGAGTGAGCTGGGTGTTAGTGTGTGTGTGTTTCTCCCACTCTATGTGTATGTCTCTCAGTGTGTGTGTCCCTCTCATTTTGCTTGTCTCTGTGTGTCTCTGTGTGTGTCTCTCAGGGTGTTTTTCACTCTCTCTCAATGTGTGTGTCTCTCTGAGAGTGTGTCTGATTATGAGTGTGTGTGTGTGTCTTGATCTCAGGAGTGTGTGTCTCTTTCTGGATGAGGTTGTTTCTCCATGAGTGTGTCCCTCTAATGTTGCCTGTCTCGGTGTGTCTCTGTATGTGTCTCTCAGTATGTGTGTCTCTCAGTGTTTGTTCCTTTCTCTCAGACTGTCCTCTCAGTGTATCATTGTGATGGTGCCTAGTTCCTCGAGTGTGTGTGTGTGCATGTGTGTGTGTGTGTCTCTCGCTCTGGAAGTGAATATCTTTCAGTGTGTGTGTCCCTCTCAGTGTGTCTTTCTCTCTCAGGGTGAGTGTGTCTGTTTCTCAGTGTTTGTGTGTTTGTCATGCTCTCGGGCGTGTGTCTCTACGTGGATGAGGGTGTCTCTCAGTGTGTGTGTCTGTGACATGTTGCCTGTCTCTGTGTGTCTCTCTGTGTGTCTCTCTGTGTGTCTCTCAGTGTGTTTTTCACTCTCTCTCAGTGTAGGTCTCTGTGACTTGGTTTCTCTCATCGTGCATGTGCTTAGATCTAGTGTGTGTGTGTTTCTCCCACTGTATGTGAATGTCTCTCAGTGTGTTTCTTCCTGTCACTTTGCCTGTGTATGTTTCTCAATGTGTGTCTCTCAGTGTGTTTCTCACTCTCTTTTGGTGTGTGTCTCTCTCAGTGATTTCTCTCTTTCTGAGCGAGCTGGTTGTTACTGTGTGTGTGTTTCTCCCACTCTATATGTATGTCTCTGTGTGTGTGTCTGTCCCTCTCATGTTGCTTGTCTTGTGTGACTCTGTGCGTATCTCTCAGTGTGTTTTTCACTCTCTGTCAATGTGTGTGTTTCTCTGAGAGTGTGTCTGATTATTAGTGTGTGTGACTGTCTTGATCTCAGGAGTGTGTGAGTCTTTTTGGATGAGGGTGTTTCTGAATGTGTGTGTCCCTCTAATGTTGCCTGTCTCGGTGTGTCTCTGTGTGTGCCTCTCAGTATGTGTCTCTCTCAGTGTTTGTTCCTTTCTCTCAGAGTGTCCATCTAAGTGTGTCTCATTGTGAGGTTGTCTGGTTACTCGAGTGTGTGTGTGCGTGTATGTGTGTGTGTCTGTCTCGCTCTGAAAGTGAATATCTTTCAGTGTGTGTGTCCCTCTCAGTGTGTGTTTCTCTCTCAGGGTGAGTGCATCTGTTTCTCAGTGTTTGTGTGTGTGTCGTGCTCTCGGGGGTGTGTGTCTTCACGTGGATGATGGTGTCTCTCAGTATGTGTGTCCCTGAGAGTTTTCCTGTCTCTGTGTGTCTCTCTGTGTGTCTCTCTGTGTGTCTCTCAGTGTGTTTTTCACTCTCTCTCAGTGTACTCTCTTGGTGTGTGTCTCTCTCAGTGATCTCTCTCTTTGTGAGCGAGCTGGTTGTTAGTGTGTATGTGGGTTTCTCCCAATGGATGTGGATGTCTCTCAGTTTCTTTGTGCCTGTCAGTTTGCCTGTGCATGTGTCTCAGTGTGTGTCTCTGTATATGTGTCTCTCAGTGTGTTTCTCACTCCCTCTCGATGTGTGCCTCTCAATGATTTCTATCATTGTTAGCGAGCTGGTTGTTAGTGTGTGTGTGTGTTTCCCCCACTCTATGTGTATGTCTCTCATTCTGTTTGTGCCTGTCAGTTTGCCTGTGTTTGTGTCTCAGTGTGTGTCTCTGTATGTGTGTCTCTCAGTGTGTTTCTCACTCTCGGTGTGTGTCTCTCTCAGTGATCTCTCTCATTGTGAGCGAGCTGGTTGTTAGTGTGTGTGTGTGTGTTTCTCCCACTCTATGTGTATGTCTCTCAATGTGTGTGTGTCCCTCTCATTTTGCTTGTCTCTGCAGTCTCTGTGTGTATCTCTCAGTGTGTTTTTCACTCTCTCTCACTGTGTTTGTCTCTCTGAGTGTGTGTCAGTTTATTACTGTGTGTGGGTGTCTTGATCTCAGGAGTGTGTGACTCTTTTCGGATGTGGGTGTTTCTCAATGTGTGTGTCCCTCTAACGTTGCCTATCTCAGGGTGTCTCTGTGTCTGTCTTTCAGTATGTGTGTCTCTCATTGTTCGTTCCTTTCTCTCAGAGTGTCCCTCTCAGTGTGTCTCATTGTGAGGCTGTCTGGTTCCTCAAGTGTGTGTTTAAGTGTGTGTGTCTGTGTGTGTGTGTGTCTCGCTCTGGAAGTGAATATCTTTCAGTGCGTGTGTCCCTCTCAGTGTGTGTTTCTCTCTCAGGGTGAGTGTGTCTGTTTCGCAGTGTTTGTGTGTGTGTTGTGCTCTCGGGGGTGTGTGTCTATGTGGATGAGGCTGTCTCTCAGTGTGTGTCCCTGAGAGTTTTCATGTCTCTGTGTGTCTCTCTGTGTGTCTCTTTGTGTGTCTCTCCGTGTGTTTTTCAGTCTCTCTCAGTGTGGGTCGCTGTGACTGCATTTCTCTCATCGTGCATATGCCTGGATCTAGTGTGTGTGTGTTTCTCCTACTGGATGTATGTCTCTCAGTGTGTTGATGCCTGTCAGTTTGACTGTGTATGTGTCTCAGCGCGTGTCTCTGTATGTGTGTCTCTCAGTGTGTTTCGCACTCTCTCTCGGTGTGTGCCTCTCAGTGTTTTCTCTCTTTGTCAGCGAGCTGGTTGATAGTGTGTGTGTGTATGTTTCGTCCACTCTATGTGTATGTCTCTTAATGTGTTTGTGCCTGTCAGTTTGCCTGTGTATGTGTCTCAGTGTGTGTCTCTGTATGTGTGTCTCTCAGTGTGTTTCTCACTCTCTCTTGGTGTGTGTCTCTCTCAGTGATCTCTCTCATTGTGAGCGAGCTTGTTGTTAGTGTGTGTGTGTGTTTCTCCCACTCTATGTGTATGTCTCTCTGTGTGTGTGTGTCCCTCTCATTTTGCTTGTCTCTGCGTGTCTCTGTGTGTATCTGTCAGTGTGTTTTTCACTCTCTCTCAATGTGTGTGTCTCTCTGAGAGTGTGTCTGATTTTGAGTGTGTGTGGGTGTCTTGATCTCAGGAGTGTGTGACTCTTTTTGGATGAGGGTGTTTCTCAATGTGTGTGTTCCTCTCATTTTGCCTGTCTCGGTGTGCCTCTGTGTGTGTCTCTCAATATGTGTGTCTCTCAGTGTTTGTTCCTTTCTCTCAGAGTGTCCTCTCAGTGTGTCTCATTGTGAGGGTGTCAGGTTCCTCGAGTGTGTGTGTGTGCGTGTTTGTGTGTGTGTCTCTCGCTCTCGCTCTGGAGCTGAATATCTTTCAGTGTGTGTGTCCCTCTCAGTGTGTGTTTCTCTCTCAGGGTGAGTGTGTCTGTTTCTCAGTGTTTGTGTGTGTGTCGTGCTCTCGGGTGTGTGTGTCTCTACGTGGATGAGGGTGTCTCTCAGTGTGTGTGTCCCTGAGAGTTTTCCTGTCTCTGTGTGTCTCTGTGTGTGTGTCTCTGTGTGTCTCTCAGTGTATTTTTCACTCTCTCTCACGGTGGGCCTCTGAGACTGGGTTTCTGTCATCCTGCATGTGCCTGGCTCTAGTGTGTGTGTGCTTCTCCCACTGTATGTGAATATCTCTTATTGTGTTTGTGCTTGTCAGTTTTCTTGTGTATATGTCTCAGAGTATGTCTCTTTATGTGTGTCTCTCAGTGTGTTTCTCACTCTCTCTCGATGTGTGTCTCTCTCAGTAATCTCTGTAATTGTGAGCGAGCTGGTTGTTAATGTGTGTGTGTGTTTCTCCCACTCTATATGTATGTCACTCAATGTGTGTGTGTCACACTCATTTTTCTTGTCTCTGCGTGTCTCTGTTTGTATCTCTCAGTGTGTTTTTCACTCTCTCTCAATGTGTGTGTCTCTCTGAGAGTGTGCTTGATTTTGAGTTTGTGTGGGTGTCTTGATCTCAGCAGCGTGTGTCTCTTTTTGGATGAGGGTGTTTCTGAATGTGTGCGTCCCTCTAATTTTGCCTGTCTCGGTGTTCCTCTGTATGTGTCCTTCAGTATGTGTGTCTCTCAGTGTTTGTTTCTTTCTCTCAGAGTGTCCCTCTCAGTGGGACTCATTGTGAGGTTGTCTGGTTCCTCGAGTGTGTGTGTGTGTGTGTGTGTGTGTGTGTGTGTCTGGCTCTGGAAGTGAATTTCTTTCAATGTGTGTGTCCCTCTCAGTGTGTGTTTCTGTGTCAGGGTGAGTGTGTCTGTTTCTCAGTGTTTGTGTGTGTGTCGTCTTCTGGGGGGTGTGTGTCTCTTCGTGGATGAGGGTGTCTCTCAGTGTGTGTGTCCCTGAGAGTTTTCCTGTCTCTGTGTGTCTCTGTGTGTGTCTCTGTATGTGTCTCTCAGTGTGTTTTTCTCTGTCTCTCACTGTGGGTCTCTGTGACTGTTTCTATCATCGTGCATGTGCCTGGCTCTAGCGTATGTGTGTTTCTCCCACTGGATGTGTATATCTCTCAGTGTGTGTGTGTCCCTCTCATTTTGCTTGTCTCTGAGTGTCTCTGTGTGTATCTCTCAGTGTGTTTTTCATTCTCTCTCAAGGTGTGTGTCTCTCTTAGAGTGTGTCTGATTATTAGTGTGTGTGGCTGTCTTGATCTCAGGAGTGTGTGACTCTTTTTGCATGAGGGTGTTTCTCAATGTGTGTTTCCCTCTAATATGTATCTCTCAGTGTGTTTTTCACTCTCTCTCAATGTGTGTGTCTCTCTGAGAGTGTGCTTGATTTTGAGTTTGTGTGGGTGTCTTGATCTCAGCAGCGTGTGTCTCTTTTTGGATGAGGGTGTTTCTGAATGTGTGCGTCCCTCTAATTTTGCCTGTCTCGGTGTTCCTCTGTATGTGTCCTTCAGTATGTGTGTCTCTCAGTGTTTGTTTCTTTCTCTCAGAGTGTCCCTCTCAGTGGGACTCATTGTGAGGTTGTCTGGTTCCTCGAGTGTGTGTGTGTGTGTGTGTGTGTGTGTGTGTCTGGCTCTGGAAGTGAATTTCTTTCAATGTGTGTGTCCCTCTCAGTGTGTGTTTCTGTGTCAGGGTGAGTGTGTCTGTTTCTCAGTGTTTGTGTGTGTGTCGTCTTCTGGGGGGTGTGTGTCTCTTCGTGGATGAGGGTGTCTCTCAGTGTGTGTGTCCCTGAGAGTTTTCCTGTCTCTGTGTGTCTCTGTGTGTGTCTCTGTATGTGTCTCTCAGTGTGTTTTTCTCTGTCTCTCACTGTGGGTCTCTGTGACTGTTTCTATCATCGTGCATGTGCCTGGCTCTAGCGTATGTGTGTTTCTCCCACTGGATGTGTATATCTCTCAGTGTGTGTGTGTCCCTCTCATTTTGCTTGTCTCTGAGTGTCTCTGTGTGTATCTCTCAGTGTGTTTTTCATTCTCTCTCAAGGTGTGTGTCTCTCTGACAGTATGTCTGATCATTAGTGTGTGTGGGTGTCTTGATCTCAGGAGTGTGTGTCTCTTTTACGATGAGGTTGTTTCTGAATCTGTGTTTCCCTCTAATATTGCCTGTCTCGGTTTGTCTCTGTGTGTGTCTCTCAGTATGTGTGTCTCTCAGTGTTTGGTCCTTTCTCTCAGAGTGTCCTCTCAGTGTGTCATTGTGAGAGTGTCTAGTTCCTCGAGTGTGTGTTTTGTGTGTGTGTGTGTGTCTCTCGCTCTTGAGGTGAATATCTTTCAGTGTGTGTATCCCTCTCAGTGTATGTTTCTCTCTAAGGGTGAGTGCGTCTGTTTCTCTGTGTTTGTGTGTGTGTCGTGCTCTCGGGGGAGTGGGTCTCTATGTGGATGCGGGTGTCTCTCAGTGTGTGTGTCCCTGAGAGTTTGCCTATCTCTGTGTGTCTCTCTGTGTGTCTCTCTGTGTGTCAATCTGTGTGTCTCTCAGTGTGTTTTTCACTCTCTCTCAGTGTGGGTCTCTGAGACTGGGTTTCTCTCATCATGCATGTGCCTAGATCTAGTGTGTGTGTGTTTCTGCCACTGTATGTGAATGTCTCTCAGTGTGTTTGTGCCTGTCAGTTTGTCTGTGTATGTGTCTCAGTGTGTGTCTCTTTATGTGTGTCTCTCAGTGTGTTTCTCACTCTCTCTTGGGGTGTGTTTCTCTCAGTGATTTCTCTCTTTGTGAGCGAGGTGATTGTTAGTGTGTGTGTGTGTTTCTCCCACTCTATGTGTATGTCTGTGTGTGTGTGTGTCCCTCTCATTTTGCTTGTCTTGCGTGTCTCTGTGTGTATCTCTCAGTGTGTTTTTCACTCTCTCTCAATGTGTGTGTTTCTCTGACAGTGTGTCTGATTATTAGCGTATGTGGCTGTCTTGACCTCAGGAGTGTGTGACTCTTTTTGGGTGAAGGTGTTTCTCAATGTGTGTTTCCCTCTAATGTTGCCTGTCTCAGTGTATCTCTCTGTGTGTGTCTCTCAGTATGTGTGTTTCTCATTGTTTGTTCCTTTCTCTCAGAGTGTCCCTCTCAGTGTGTCTCATTGTGAGGGTATCTGGTTCCTCGAGTGTGTGTGTGTGTGTGTGTGTGTCTCTCGTTCTGGAAGTGAATATCTTTCAGTGTGTGTGCCCCTCTCAGTGTGTGTTTCTCTCTCAGGGTGAGTGTGTCTGTTTCTCAGTGTTTGTGTGTGTGTCTTGCTCTCGGGGGTGTATGTCTACATGGATGATGGTGTCTCTCAGTGTTTGTGTCCCTGATCGTTTTCCTGTCTCTGTGTGTCTGTGTGTGTCTCTCTGTGTGTCTCTCAGTGTGTTTTCACTCTCTCTCAATGTGTGTGTCTCTCTGAGAGTGTGTCTGATAGTGTGTGTGTGTGTGTCGTGCTCTCGGGGGTGTGTGTCTCTACGTCAATGAGAGAGAAACACACACAAACACTGAGAAACAGAGACACTCACCCTGAGAGAGAAACACACCCTGAGAGAGAAACACACCCTGAGAGATAAACACACACTGAAATATATTCACTTCCAGTGCAAGGCACACACACACACACATACACACACACACACTCGAGGACCCAGACACCCTCACAATGAGACACACTGAGAGGGACACTCTGAGAGAAACCCAGTGACTGAGACACACACTGAGAGAGAGTGAAAAACACACTGAGAGACACACGGAGAGATACACACAGAGACAGTCAGAGACAGGAAAATGGACAGGGACACACAGTGAGATACATACACATACAGTGGGAGAAACACAGACACACACACACAAATTCCAGGCACATGCACAATGAGAAAAACCCAGTGAATGAGAGACACACTGAGGGAGAGTGAAAAACACACTGAGAGACACACGGAGAGAAACACACAGAGACACACAGAGACAGGCAAACTGACAGGGGCACACAGACTGAGAGACACCCTCATCCACGTAGAGACACACAACCCTGAGAGCACGACACACAACTAAACACTGAGAAAAAGGTACAGTCACCCTGAGAGAGAAACACACCCTGAGAGAGAAACACACACAAACACTGAGAAACAGACACACTCACCCTGAGAAAGAAACAAACACAAACATGGAGAAACAGACACACTCACCCTGAGAGAGAAACACACCCTGAGAGAGATCCACACACTGAGAGATATTCACTTCCAGTGTGAGACACACACACACACACACACGCACACACTCAAGGAACCAGACACCCTCACAATGAGACACACTGAGAGGGACACTCTGAGAGAAAGGGTAAAACACTGAGAGACACACTGAGACACACACACAGAGTCACACAGAAACAGGAAAGCAGACAGGGACACACAGTGAGATATATACACATATCATGGGAGAAACACACACACACACAAATGCCAGGCACATGCACAATGAGAGAAACCCAGTAACTTAGACACACACTGAGGGAGAGTGAAGAACACACTGAGAGACACATGGAGAGAGACACACAGAGACAGGAAAACAGACAGGGACACACGCAGTGAGATACAAACACATACAGTGGGAGAAACACACACACACACACAAATGCCAGGCACATGCACAATGAGAGAAACCCAGTGACTGAGACACACACTGAGAGAGAGTCAAAAACACACTGAGAGACACACGGAGAGAGACACACAGAGACACACAGAGATAGGCAAACAGACAGGAACACACAGACTGAGAGACACCCTCATCCAGGTAGAGACACACAACCCTGCGAGCATGACACACAACTAAACAGTGAGAAAAAGGCACAGTCACCCTGAGAGAGAAACACACCCTGAAAGAGAAACACAGACAAACACTGAGAAACAGACACACTCACCCTGAGAGAGAAACACACCCTGAGAGAGAACCACACACTGAGAGATATTCACTTCCAGTGTGACACACACACACACACACACACACACACACACAC
>SJYT01053207.1:12026-22546 GCA_006410635.1 Cephalophus harveyi
GTAACATTGCAACTTCATTATGCATTCTTGTTTTTGTAATATATTAATAATATTTGCTTCTGTAAGGAGTTTAAAATTTATACTAATATCTGCACATATTATTAACTATGTTCTGTGTATTTACTTCTTATAAAATTAATTGAGAAAAGTATTAACACTCTTCATTACCTAAACTATGTGATTATGTAAGTGACCAAGAGTCAACACATCACTCCTAGTTCAAAAACGAAAATTGGAAAAACAAAGATAAAAATCAAAGGTGAATTGCTATACTTATCTAGTAAATTGCCATCTTTGAACACTGGTTTCCTTATTCCTGAAAGAGACATGAAATTACCAACCGACCAAAAAACAAACAAACAAACAAAAAAACACAACCTAAAAACAGAATTATTTTTTATTCTATGGACTTTAACCTAGAAAATAAGGGGCTTCCCTGGTGTCTCAGATAATAAATAATTCACCTGTAATCTAGGAGACCCAGGTACAATCCCTAGGTCAGGAAGATTCCCTGGAGGAGGAATTGGTTACCCACTCCAATACTCTTGCCTGGAGAATCCCATGGACAGAGGAGCTTGGTGGGCTACAGTCCATGGGGTCACAAAAGAGTCAGACATGTCTGAGTGGCCACGCACACGCAAACCTGGAAGACAACGTCTCAGTTAGTTCAGAAAAACTGCTCTGAAAAGGAAAGGGAGGAGTCAGAATGTATATGCATTTTGCAACAAAAACCAGATAGTCAGACCATCAGAAGATTATCGGAAATTAAAGAAAACCAGAAAGCTCATGTTAACAAATTTAGGGCTTTTCTACACCTGGGAAGAGAAAACAGTCTGGGCTCCTTGAAATAATCCCTTTGAGCTGCACCTTGACTACCTAGATCCAGTACCCTGTTTTTTTCTATCCTGTGTTCTCTCAGGGCGCAGCTCTGTTTCCATCCAGAGTTCCTCAGGGCTCACCAGCCTGAGCGGGAGGTGGGGGTACAAGAGCCCTGCTGATGGCTTGGTGGCCTCAGCATCCTCTGTAGGTCGGCATGACAAATCACATATTTCCTTCACGGAATAAAATGTTTTCAAAGTTATATTTAAACCACGAACATCTTGCTTTCTATCAGTTTCTGCTACTTTCTCTAAAGCAATCAATGCACTTTATGTGTGCCTTGATTTAAATTACAGTGTCACTCTGCCATCTAGTGGATATGCTGTTTGCATCACTTGCTGCTGCTGCTGCTAAGTCGCTTCAGTCGTGTCGGACTCTGTGTGACCCCGTAGACAGCAGCCCACCAGGCTCCCCTGTCCCTAGAATTCTCCAAGTGTGCCTTGATTTAAATTACAGTGTCACTCTGCCATCTAGTGGATATGCTGTTTGCATCACTTGCTGCTGCTGCTGCTAAGTCGCTTCAGTCGTGTCGGACTCTGTGTGACCCCGTAGACGGCAGCCCACCAGGCTCCCCTGTCCCTAGAATTCTCCAGGCAAGAACACTGGAGTGGTTTGCCATTTCCTTCTCCAATGCATGAAAGTGAAAAGTGAAAATGAAATCGCTCAGTCGTGCCCAACTCTTAGCGACCCCATGGACTGCAGCCTACCAGGCTCCTCCGTCCATGGGATTTTCCAGGCAAGATCAAAGAAAGATAAATAAAACTGCCTGTGAGCACACTGAGTAACCCTAGACACCAGGGTGCCCATGATGGCCTGCACTTCATACTTGCCATTCTCAGAAGTATCTACACATAAATACATGTGGGGAAAAAAGTGCAAGCATTAGTTGCTCTGTCGTGTCTGACTCTTCATGACCCCATGGACTATAGCCTACCAGGCTCCTCCATTCATGGAATTCTCCAGGCAAGAATACTGCAGTGAGTAGCCATTCCCTTCTCCAGGGTGTCTTCCCAATCTAGGGATAGAAGCCAGGTCTCCTGCATTGCAGGTCAAATCTTCACCAGCTGAGCCACCAGGGATCTATCTAAAATTATGTATTTACATGTCATACTGAATTTAGGAAGCTATTTTGAATTGAATTTCTTACATTTTTTAAGTATGCTTTACCTACATACTTACATACTGGAGAAGGAAATGGCAACCCACTCCAGTATTCTTGCCTGGAGAATCCCAAGGACAGAGGAGCCTGGTGGTCTACAGTCCATGGGGTCGCAAAGAGTTGGACATGACTGAGTGACTTCACTTTCATCTTTCACTTTCACTTTACCTACATATACTTATAAGAATTATCTCTTTAGTTATGTGCTGTGCTCAGTCACTCAGTCATGTCCGACTCTTTGCAATCCAATGGCTAGAGCCCACCAAGCTCCTCTGTCCACGGAAATTCTCCAGGCAAAAATACTGGAGTGAGTTACCATTCCCTCCTCCAGGGGATCTTCCCAACCCAGGAATCGAACCTGGGTCTTCTATATTGCAGGATTCTTAACCATGTGAATCACCAGGGAAGCCCCTCCTCAGTTATAGACAAAGATTAATAAAGTTTGTATTGAACTCAATCCTTATGTGTTAAGGTGGTTAGAATGTACTAAATTATAGTAATAGATTTTTTATCAGATGGAGTAGTTAAATCAACCTGTTACAGATGTGTAAATTATGGATTTTGAGAATTATACAGATAATTTTAAAACAGTATTTTGAGAACACCAAGCAAAAAGTGATCTTAGTGAAAGCTCTAGGCCAGTGTGAAGACCAGTCACAGAATATGGGAAATGCAGAGAGACACTGTGGAGTTTAATATTTTGTCTGCATTCTTCCTGAAGAGTCTCCTCCTTCCTTTTGTTTACATTAAAGTTTGTGTCCCTAGAGCCGCTTCTTATATACTTTTAGTGAAACTAGGCAACCCAGAGATTCTGAGTTATTCACACTATTCTGTTTATTGACACTGGAGAAAAAAAAAAGAAAATTCTTTCATTGTTGTTGTTCTGAAATTAGCTTCCTGTGGTTTTTAAAAGTTAATTCATTTAAAATTAAATTTCTCTCCTCAGGACACAGAAAAAAGGTCAGTGTTTCTTTCATATTTTAGCCTTGAAATATTTGAAGACAGTGGTAAAAGTCTCCTTTTGTTTTCCTTCTGTGTTCCAGAGGTCTTCAGGCCTTTGATTGGTTTTTCAGATGCTCCAGCTCCCATATTATACCTCACTGTTTATTGCTTCAGATTGTAGGTGCCTATATAATTATTGTTATTTTCTGGGAATCATTGACTCATCTGCAGTGAGATGCTCTCAAAAACACAATGTTTGCTTGTGAATCAAAATGAAAATGGGAGTTACTTCTTTCTGTTTACATCAACTACTAATGCAACCGCATTGAATGCCATGATTATAATATTGAAACTGAGTCAGTTTCATTCCCATTGTAGACACGTTTTGCAACCACAATCTTCATTACTGCATACTTGTCCTGTGGGCATGGAACTCTATTTCAACTCTATTCAGCAACTGGTACTAATCCTAATTGCATTCTTTACACAATTTAGATTCTCTGGTCCTCTGATCATATCTCATACTTTTTGTTGTTGTTCAGTCTCGCAGTCATGTAAGACTCTTTGCAACCCCATGTCCTGCAGCATGCCAGGCTCCTCTGTCCCTCACCATCTCCCAAGTTTGCTCTGCATAACTCTACCTCTAATTGAAAAAAATTTGAACATTCAAACTTCTACCTTGGTTCAGACTGTCTTCTCTGCTTAAGATGTCTCTTGTTTTTCTTTCTTATTCCTTAAATTTATCTTAACACTATAGTTTGACTCAAAGTTCAAAGCACTATTGTGATTTTATTGATCAGGAAATATCTTGGTCATTATTCAAGTATCTCAACATGTGAGCAACACTCTTAATATGCTTGACAAAAGCTTAATGAAAAATAAATAAGCAAAACACAAAAATATTATGCACAGTGGCAATGCAGAAAAGTGTAGTATTTTTGAAAGCAAATTATTATTTCTCCACTACATTATAATTATACCATAACAATCCCATTGTTGAACTTCCCAGGTGGCGCTAGTGGTAAACAACCCAACCACCAATCTAAGAGAGACAGGTTTGATCCCTGGGCTGGGAAGATTCCCGAGAGGAGAGCACTGCAAAAACCACTCCAGAATTCTGCCTGGAGAATACCATGGACAGAGGAGCCTGGCGGGCTTCAGTCCATACCCTCTCACAGAGTCAGACACCACTAAAGTGACTTAACACACATGCATCCAGTCACATTATCATAAGCCATAATTGAGAACAAGCTTAAGTCTCTGCATTGCCACTCAGAGGACATCTGCCTACTGATATGGAAATAATTTTAGACTTTGAACAATCAAGAAATGCATTCTATTGCATAGGTTGACAAAGTGTGATCTGCAAACCAAATCTGTCCTACTGTCTTCTATAAATAAAATTTTATTGGAACAGAGTCATGCCTATTGATTTATGTATTGCCTATGGGTGAATCCAGGCTGCAAGATGCAGAAGTGCATAGCTGAAATTGAGACTATGTGGCCCACAAAGGCTAAAGTATTTACTGTACTACTTTTTCCAGAAAAAAGTGCTGCTCCTTGTTTTATTAAATTAAGTCACTGGAGTTGAGATGTTTATATGTTAAGATATGGCAGCTTCTTAAATAATAAATATACTATACTTCCCATAAACCTAGACTATAAATTGAAAAATAGAATACCAGTTTTTTTTTTTGCAATTTCAATAATAAATATAAGAATAAAAAAGATTTGTGCTCATATTTGTAATAGTAATGCAAGTTGTATTATCTTAAGAAAACCAATGGTTTTTACAGAAAATGAAACTCACAACACAATGTTAAAGAAAGGATAACAAACACTATGCTGCTAAGTCCCTTCAGTCGTGTCCGACTCTGTGCAACCACATAGGCGGCAGCCCACCAGACTCCTCCGTCCCTGGGATTCTCCAGGCAAGAACACTGGAGTGGGTTGCCATTTCCTTCTCCAATGCATGAAAATGAAAAGGGAAAGTCCTAACGACCCCATGCACTGCAGCCTTCCAGCCTCCTCCATCCATATATTGCATAAGTTTTACATCCAAACACATCAATATGTCCCTCAGACACACAGAAAGTGAAAGTCTTTCAGTCCTGTCTGACTCTTTGCGACCCCATGGACTATACAGTCCATGGAATTCTCCAGGCCAGAATACTGGAGTGGGTAGCCTTTCCCTTCTCCAGCGGATCTTCCCAACTCAGGGATCAAGCTCAGGTCTCCTACATTGCAGGCGGATTCTTTACCAGCTGAGCTACAAGGGAAGACCAAGAATACTGGAATGGGGAGCCTATCCCTTCTCCAGGGGATCTTCCTGACCCAGGAATCAAACCAGGGTCCCCTGCATTGCAGGCAGATTCTTTACCAACTGAGCTATGAGGGAAGCCCGCAGATACAGAGGGGCAACCAGAAATTCAACAAAAATTAAGAATCTTTGGATTGTTACCCAATAGCTGATTTTGCTTTTGTATATTTCTGCATTTTGCAAGTATTTAGGGACAAAAATATAGTGTCTAGTTCAACATTTTTCCTATTTGGAACCAGTCTGTTGTTCCATGTCCAGTTCTAACTGTTGCTTCCTGACCTGCATACAGATTTCTCAAGAGGCAGGTCAGGTGGTCTGGTATTCCCATCTCTTTCAGAATTTTCCACAGTTGATTGTGATCCACACAGTCAAAGGCTTTGGCATAGTCAATAAAGCAGAAGTAGATGTTTTTCTGGAACTTTCTTGCTTTTTCCATGATCCAGCAGATGTTGGCAATTTGATATCTGTTTCCTCTGCCTTTTCTAAAGCCAGCTTGAAAGAATTCATTAAACTTAGAAAAGAAGCTTTATTAAATGAACCAGTCAAATTCTTCTACTCTCAGGTGAGTTGATTTTTATTTCATTTTAAAAGGAATATAATATGTTCCTAATATGCTCCATTAATCTTTGCAGTAGGCAAAAAAGCATGTGTATAAATCTAACTGCCAGGTTACCTGTTTAGTTGACTAGAAGCTTTTTATTATTTATCTTTCACCACATTTATTATTGTTCACTAGGCTACATCACAAGGACATTTTTTTGTTTTTTCTGGATCACAATATTTTCATTCCCTTTATACATACAAACTTTAATAATAAATAAGAACTATAAGTTGTCATTTGTGCTTATATGGATTATGCTCTAAGAAACAAATTGAGGGTGAGATTTTATAATTTTATAGTTTCTAAAATGCCTGTTACAGGATTGAGTACATAGTGGGTCTGCAATGGGAAATTATTCCAGGGTAATTACACAGAAAACAAGATAAATATTATGCACAGCACCTGTACTCACAGCTGAGTACAGTTGACACTTCCTGGGCTGCATGGGTGGTTGGGAAAATTGACCCCAAGCCTGTTGACAAATACAGAGTGTGGGACGTGGAGTGAAAAGCTACAGGTGTGGAGAAGGAATGTGGGGAAGAAGAAACAAGTGTTCAACAGAAATTGTATTCATCTTTGGTGAAGATTTCTCTTTCAGTCCTGGACTATTCAAACTTTGTTACCATAGACATAAGGAACACATCCTGACTTTTTGAAAAAGTGTTTTCAGTTAGAGAATATGTACTCTATGATTTGTATGCTAAATTGAAACATACTTTCAGGGAATCAGGAATTAATTGCATGTTTAGGAATGTAAAGGAATAACTGAAGAAAAAGAGTGGGGGAAGATGTGAATGACATAGTTATACATGTACAGGAAATCTTGAAGTGTTATATGTGTTCTTGGAGTATAAAGTTATAAAACCTGAGTGAAAATAACAGAGTGTTTAATTTCAACTCCTAATGAGATACAGAATTTTTAGATAATTCTATGTGGAATGAACTTCCCTTTATACTGAGTGCCATTTCAGGTTTTGGTAAGAATTTAGAAAGTAGCTTTGAAAAGAATGAATTTTAATGTCAGAAAAAGACAGTAGAGGCATTTTGGAGGAAAAAAGGCTAATTAAAAAAATAATAATTCAATGATAGCTGAGTACAGTTGACACTTCCTGGGCTGCATGGGTGGTTGGGAAAATTGACCCCAAGCCTGTTGACAAATACAGAGTGTGGGACGTGGAGTGAAAAGCTACAGGTGTGGAGAAGGAATGTGGGGAAGAAGAAACAAGTGTTCAACAGAAATTGTATTCATCTTTGGTGAAGATTTCTCTTTCAGTCCTGGACTATTCAAACTTTGTTACCATAGACATAAGGAACACATCCTGACTTTTTGAAAAAGTGTTTTCAGTTAGAGAATATGTACTCTATGATTTGTATGCTAAATTGAAACATACTTTCAGGGAATCAGGAATTAATTGCATGTTTAGGAATGTAAAGGAATAACTGAAGAAAAAGAGTGGGGGAAGATGTGAATGACATAGTTATACATGTACAGGAAATCTTGAAGTGTTATATGTGTTCTTGGAGTATAAAGTTATAAAACCTGAGTGAAAATAACAGAGTGTTTAATTTCAACTCCTAATGAGATATAGAATTTTTAGATAATTCTATGTGGAATGAACTTCCCTTTATACTGAGTGCCATTTCAGGTTTTTGTAAGAATTTAGAAAGTAGCTTTGAAAAGAATGAATTTTAATGTCAGAAAAAGACAGTAGAGGCATTTTGGAGGAAAAAAGGCTAATTAAAAAAATAATAATTCAATGAATTCTTTTTCCCCATAAGTGCTCTCATTCTATGCCTAGGTCAGGAAGATCCCTGGAGGAGGGCGTGACAACCTATCTAGTGTTCTTGCCCAGAGAATATCATGGACAGAGGAACCTGGCAGGCTACAGTCCATGGAGTCCCAAAAACATCTGACAATACTGAGGGAATAAAATTACATTTCATTCAAATTTTGCTTCAGATGTCTCTGAATCAACTTTTATATTTTGTCTACAGAAAGCAAGAAAACCAGAGTGCTGAAGTCACTTTCATTCTCTTGGGCTACTCAGAATATCCTGAACTTCAGATACCCCTTGTCTTGTTATTCTTAACCATCTACTCCATCACTGTGCTGTGGAACCTGGGCATGATCCTAATTATCAAGATAAATCCCAAACTGCACAACCCTATGTACTACTTCCTCAGACATTTGTCCTTTGTTGACCTCTGTTACTCAACACTAGTTACACCCAAGCTACTAGAAAACTTGATTGTGGAAGACAGAACCGTCTCCTTCACAGGATGCCTCATGCAATTCTTTGCCTGCATATTTGTGGTGACAGAGACATTCCTGTTGGCAGTGATGGCATATGACCAATTTGTGGCCATTTGCAACCCTCTTCTCTACACAGCTGTCATGTCTCAGAAGCTTTGTTCCTTATTGGTGGGTGCATCATACTCTTGGGGTACAGCCTGTTACCTGAATCTTACCCACTTTTTATCTGAATTGTCCTTTAGAGGAAATAATATCATAACTTTGTGAGCACATGGCCATTGTTGCAGTTTCCCACTCTGACCCCTACATTAGCCAGGAGATCATTTTAGTCTCTGCCACGTTTAATGAAATAAGCAGCCTGATGATTATTCTCACCTCCTATGTTTTCATTTTTATCACTGTTCTGAAGACGCCTTCAATTGGGGGGTGCCATAAAGCTTTCTCCATCTGTGCCTCCCACCTGACTGCCATTACCATCTTCCACGGGGCCATCCTTTTCCTTTACTATGTTCCTAACTCCAGAAGTTCATGGCTCTTGGTCAAGGCGGCCTCTGTCTTTTACACAGTGGTCATCCGCATGCTGAACCCAGTGATCTACAGCCTCAGGAACAAAGATGTGAAAGAAACTGGTAGGAAGCTGCTGCTGCTACTGCTGCTAAGTCGCTTCAGTCGTGTCCGACTCTGTGTGACCCCATGGACTAGAGCCTAACAGGCTCCTCTGGCCATGGGATTTTCTAGGCAAGAGTACTGGAGTGGGGTGCCATTGCCTTCTCTGGTAGGAAGCTAGTCAATATCAAATTATTATGTCAATGAATGTAAAACGGCTTAGGTTTGCTTTTTCATTTACAAGAGCACCGTGGAGAACTGTCCAAGTTTATTAGCATTTTTAATAGCATTTCAAGTTCCAATTTTTACAAAGCAAAACAGTGCACACATTTAATGTAATTCCCTTATTGATACATCGTACAACAACTTTAGTAAACTGTACAGAATTAGCAATAAAATAATAACACCTAATTAAAGCCTAGACTATTTAAGTATCTAGATAAAGTGTTTGTCATGTAAAGATTTCTGAGTAAAGACATATTACCATTGGCTGTTCAGGTGAGTCTTCTTTTTTTCTTTTCTTAAGTCATCATAAGTCATCAAAGAATGGATTTGAGTTGTCATGAAAGTTTATAGTTAACCATGAGGGAGTTACATCAGTTGAATCATAGTAACTCAGAGTTGTTCAACACTAGGACACTGAAGTTAAAGAATTAGCAATAAAATAATAACACCTAATTAAAGCCTAGACTATTTAAGTATCTAGATAAAGTGTTTGTCATGTAAAGATTTCTGAGTAAAGACATATTACCATTGGCTGTTCAGGTGAGTCTTCTTTTTTTCTTTTCTTAAGTCATCATAAGTCATCAAAGAATGGATTTGAGTTGTCATGAAAGTTTATAGTTAACCATGAGGGAGTTACATCAGTTGAATCATAGTAACTCAGAGTTGTTCAACACTAGGACACTAAAGTTAAAAGACATGCCTGTACTTAGTTGCTCAGTCGTGTCCGACTCTTTATAATTCTATGGGCTGTAGCCTGCCAGGCTCCTGTGTCCATGGCAAGAATACTGGAGTGGGTAGTCATTTTCTTCTCCAGGGGATCTGCATGACCAGTAATCAAACTTATGTCTCCTGCATTGCAAGCAGATTCTTTACCAGCTAAGGTATCAGGGAAGCCTAAATTTAAAGGATATATTTATTTAACACCACATAGAAAGAATTGGTACATTATAAGTGCAAAGAAGTCACGTCTTTGCTCCAACAAAATCCTGAATATGATTTGGTAACATTGTACTTGTCAATATAAAATTTATTTGTTCATTGTACATAAATTATCAAAAATAAAATTAAGAAATGCACACTTCAGAAATAGTTCCAGCTAAATCTAAAATAGTCTTTCATGTCAGTCAAATTACATATAAAATAGCTATTGATATACAATGATAACATAACAGAGAACTTCATTGGTAAGTAACATTAATGGTGGATTGAATGGGGGCCCTGCTAATATCAATTAGAGCATCTTGGTTAACATGATTTAATATTGCCCAGCTAGCAAACTCATTGACTTCCCTGGTGGCTCAGATGATAAAGAATCTGCTTGCAATGCTGCAGACCTTGGTTCTATCCCTGGGTGGGGAAGATCCCCTGGAGAAAGGGAAGGCAACCCACTCCAGTATCCTTGCCTGGAGAATCCCATGACAGAGGAGCCTGGTGGGCTTCAGTCCATGGAGTTACAAAGATTCAGACACGACTGAGCAACTAACACACTTCACAGTAAACTTACATCCAGTCTATAGAGCAAATTTTATTTTGA
>SJYT01053207.1:30052-97828 GCA_006410635.1 Cephalophus harveyi
CTTGGGTTGCCCTGCAGGCATGGCTTGGTTTCATTGAGTTAGACAAGGCTGTGGTCCTAGTGTGATTAGATTGACTAGTTTTCTGTGAGTATGGTTTCAGTATGTCCGCCCTCTGATGCCCTCTTGCACCACCTATCATCTTACTTGGGTTTCTCTTACCTTGGGTGTGGGGCATCTCTTCACGGCTGCTTCAGCAAAGCACAGCTGCTGCTCCTTACCTTGGACGAGGGGCCGTTCCTGACCTTCAACGTGGGGTAGATCCTCTAGGCCCTCCTGCGCCTGCGAAGCCACTGATCCTTGGGTTGCTCCCCCTGGCCGCTGGCCCTGGCCTCGGGCGTGGGTGGCTCCTCCCAGCTGCCGCCTCTGGCCTCGGGCTCAGGCTCAGGGTCACCGCCCCTGGCTCCGGGCGCGAGGTGGCCCCTCCCAGCTGCCACCCCTGGCATCGGGCTTGTAGTGGCTCCCCGGCGTCACCGCCCCTGGCCTCAAGCTGCCCCTGACCTCGGACGCGGGCTGTCTCCCCCAGGCCGCCACTGGCCTCGGATGCGCGGTGGCTCCACCCAGCTGCCGCCCTGACCTCAGACGCCGGGTGTCTTCTCCTGGCCTTTAATTCTCAATATCTGCTGCTGCTGCTGCTGCTGCTGCTAAGTTGCTTCAGTCGTGTCCGACTCTTTGCAGCCCCATGGACTGCAGCACACCAGGCCTCCTTGTCCATCACCAACCCCTGAAGCTTACTCAAACTCATGTCCATTGAGTTGGTGATGCCATCCAACCATCTCATCCTCTGTCGTTCTCTTCTCCTCCCGCCTTCAATCTTTCCTATCAGGGTCTTACCCTTCCAATCAGGGTCTTTTCAAATGAGTCAGTTCTTCGCATCAGGTGGCCAAGAATTGGAGCTTCAGCTTCAGCATCAGTCTTTCCAAAGAATAATCAGGACTGATTTCCTTTGGGATGGACTGCTTGGATCTCTTTGCAGTCCAAGGGACTCTCAAGAGTCTTCTCCAACACCACAGTTCAAAAGCATCAATTCTTAGGTGCTCAGTTTTCTTTTAATTTTTAACTCTGATTTAAAAATACATTTTAAATCAGCTTTCCTTTGGCGCTCAGATATCCAACTCTCACATCCATACATGACTACTGGAGAAACTATAGCTTTGACTAAACGGACCTTTTTGGCAAAGTAATGTCTCTGCTTTTTAATATGCTGTCTAGCTTTTACCCCCCGCCCCCCTCCCCCCAAAAAAGAAACAAAAACAAAACACATCTATTCCTCCATCTCTACCAACAGTGCATGTCTACTGTCAAGACTGCCTGACCCTTCACATGTGCAAGTCTCTGAGCTTCTGAATTCCTAAAGATCAGTTAAACTCCTTGTTTGAGGGGAAGTGAAGCTTTTTTGTGAAACTGTGTGATACTCGTGTGAACTACAAATTGGCACTTGTCGTGAGTACTTGCCATCTACCTCTACAAGGATTAAACCATGTGCTTCTGCAGCTGCTAACCTTCAGCACACTTGGAAAGAGTCCACGATGGAGAGCAGAAGTGAGGTGTTCTGTGCTCAAGGGAAAAACTGGCAGGACAGGTCTTCAGACAGTTAGATATTTTCAGGAGCTGATTTTATGAGCCCAGTTCTTGTATCTCCCCATATCGAGAAAAGCACTAAAATTCTTCATGGTGATAACTGTTCTTTGTGACCGGCAGAAACCTTCTGGAAAAATATATGCTTGATTGCATGTATCCCCTCTTCACCAAAATCACATATATACTGACCTTCCCCACTGTCTGTTTGGAGCAGTTTCCCAGGGCTATCTGAGGTGCAGTCTCCCAGGCTGCCGTCTTCATTTTGCCCCAAATAAAACTTAACTTGCAACTCTCATGTTGGGCATTCTTTTTAAGTTGATATTTGGATACATTTCATTCCACCTCTCAAACAAAAAGTCTTGCTAGCAAAAAATATAAAACATATAAACAGCCAAAATATATTTTTAAATCAGAGTAAAAAATTAAAATAATATCTTCATACTGTAACATTACTATTCATTTGCAACTTGTCCATTTGTTTTATTATCTGCTAACCTTCATGAAGAAACCAGTGGCAGCAAATGACAACATTTTAAGAGGGATTTATAGAAGCCAGTGTCTACCAGCTAAAACATCTCATAAAATAAGGAAACATGCATCATTTGATATTAGAGGAGGTAAAACTTGTCCTATCTCAAAGAATGCCTCATTCTCCTGGTGCAGGAGATAAAGTGTGTCCCTCCCAGCAAGGAAGGTACAGGGTTACTGAAACATTTGTCTCAAGGAACTGATTTTTTATTCTTTTCTTCCTCTTCTACCCCTTTTCCATCTTTCCTTCCTTTTATTCTGTCTTTATTTTAGCACCTAAGTAACTGTGTACAATGGCACCCCACTCCAGTACTCTTGCCTGGAAAATCCCATGGATGGAGGAGGCTGGTGGGCTGCAGTCCATGGGGTCGCTAAGAGTCGGACACGACTGAGCAACTTCGCTTTCACTTTTCACTTTCATGCATTGGAGAAGGAAATGGCAACCCACTCCAGTATTCTTGCCTGGAGAATCCCAGGGACAGGGGAGCCTGGTGGGCTGCCGTCTATGGGGTCGCACAGAGTCGGACACGACTGAAGCGACTTAGCAGCAGCAGCAGCAACAACTGTGGACCACTCCTGCCATCATCCTTAGAAGGAAATCCTGTTTGATGGATGAATTTCTGTAGCTCAAGAAGTGTATGTAACTTTTCCCTATTTACTAACAGGTGGAGCTGGAATTCTAACATGACTCTCAATTTCCTGAGGTCATACTCAAAAGAAATAATTAAAGATATCTTGTTAAATGACAACTGAAATATATACATATATAATCTTTACCCCAAGATGATCACTTTGAAGGGATAGATCTTTCTGATACACATCACACAACTTCCGAGTGTTTCTTGAGCCAAATGTGTTAGTTTATAGCCACACTCTGTGAACACATTTCTCATGGACAGTTCCACAGAATTGGCATTGATAAAATATTTTCAAGGGGTGAAAAGGATTTTGTAAATAGAAACATTGCTCTTGAACAGTACTTAAAAGCCACAGTGTACCCAGAAGCCTCCAGGAAATCACTGGTGGCTGGAATGTCCAGTATCTGGATTGACAGGATCAGAGGACCGTAGGATAGAAGGGCACACTGCTCCATATCACAGGGTAAAAGTAAGCGTCTGCAAAGTTTTCCATATGTTGCTGTGAGTTTAAGGCAACATTTAGTTGCAGACAATAGTGAATTCAATCCGTTAAATAGCCCTGTGAAATAGTGTGTATGTCTACTGACCTTCACAATGCTTACAGAGCTGTGCCACCTCATGGAGACACAGGAGACCAGTTTCACTTCATTCTTATGAACCTTATACACCCAGGAGCCCAGGCATCCTGCAGATCTGAAAGGATGGAAGAAATGCCAAGGAAGCTGATATGGAGGAACCTGTCTCCATAGGGGGATGTGGGACCTTTCACATGCCTCTTTCCTCCTAAGAAGGAGCCAGGTGGGACTGACATGGGAAAGGTGAACAAAGGTACCTACGTGTGTGTGTGTTTGTGTGTAAAGATACTTCAGTTCAGTTCAGTTCAGCTCAATCACTCAGTTGTGTCTGACTCTTTGCCACCCCACGAATCGCAGCACGCCAGGCCTCCCTGTCCACCACCAACTCCCGGAGTTCACTCAGATTCACGTCCATCGAGTCAGTGATGCCATCCAGCTATCTCATCCTCTGTTGTCCCCTTCTCCTCCTGCCCCCAATCCCTCCCAGCATCAGATTCTTTTCCAATGAGTCAGCTCTTCGCATGAGATGGCCAAAGTATTGGAGTTTCAGCTTTAGCATCAGTCCTTCCAAATAACACCCAGGACTGATTTCCTTTAGGATGGACTGGTTTGATCTCCCTGCAGTCCAAGGGACTCTCAAAAATCCTCTCCAACACCACAGTTCAAAAGCATCAATTCTTCGGTGCTCAGCTTTCTTCATAGTCCAACTCTCCCATCCATACATGACCACTAGAAAATCCATAGCTTCGACTAGATGGACCTTTGTTGGCAAAGTAATGTCTCTGCTTTTGAATATGCTATCTAGGTTGGTCATAACTTTCCTTCCAAGCGTTAGGTGAAGCGCACTGATTGAAACCGCCCACCCTGGCCAGGCACCATAGTAACCATTTGCATGAGTTGTTTTATGACAGGAGATCCTGATAAGGAATATGGGACTAATAAGCCCCCACCAACCGGAAGAGTTCGGGAAAGGTGAAAATGAGACATTTTCCGTGGACACTTCCCGTCCACTTCTTGCTAGCATCCATCTTGGCTGAGCGATACGTGCGCCACCAGGAAAGACTCTGAATTAGAGTGATTGGCTGAAGACCACCCGGAAACTAATCCCATCACCATAAAACCCGAGAGTGCGAGCCATGCGGCAGAGCAGTTCTCCTGGGTTCCCTTACCCTACTGTTCTCCACCCGGGTGCCCTTTCCCAATAAAATCTCTTGCTTTGTCAGCACATGTGTCTCCTCGGACAATTCATTTCTGAGTGTTAGACAAGAACCCAGTTTCGGGCACTGGAAGGGGTCCCCCTTCCTGCAACACAAGGAGTAAGCTTCTTTTAATTTCATGGCTGCAAAGATACTTATGAGAGAGTAGATAAATTAGTTTGCACCAGCTATTACTGCTATATGTGTTTATTTCCTAATTAGCTCATTTCTTCAGGCTTCCCAGGTGGCACCAGTGCTAAAGAATCTGACTGCCAAAGCAGGAAATGCAAGAGACACAAGGCCAATCCCTGGATTGGGAAGATCCCCTGGCGGAGGAAATGGCAATCCCCTCTAGTATACTTGCCTGAGAAATCCCATGGACAGAGGAGCCTGGTGGGCTACAGTCCATGGGGTCACAAAGAGTCAGACTGAGCATACACACATACACACACGGCTCTTTTTTTCAACCCAACAGCATTTAAATGATACACTCCGACTTTTTCAAACTTGCTTAAACAGCTCTGCCACTAGTCATTCCAGAAATGTGAAACCTTGGGCTCTCTCTCTAAGTACCATAATATTTAAATGATTAGAGCAGCTCTTTCATTACTAAGAATGAATGAAAATATTGTACAATGATCTTACTCATTGTTGAACAGCATATAATGGATAGAAACTGAAAGAATTCATAGCAAAATGAGAATGACATTTTGAATCATCGGTTATTAAGGATAAACTTACTTTCTCATACAAAAGTAATTAAATCAAAATAGAAGCTGTTCAAGGAAGCTCTTGTTCCTTCTTGTGTCTGTCAACCATGTTTTATAGACAGTGTATATTTATGTCAACGTCCACAGATCAAATGGACAAGAATACCTCAAAGAGAACTGCAGTTACAACCCAGCTCAATTCAATAATCTTTCATGCATCACCCAAGTTAAAGCATCTAAAAAATATTAAAATCATCATTGGCCCAATTTTGGCTCCACCTCTGATATTGTCTTCAACAAAAACATTTTACCAAAATCAAAATTGAGTCAAACTTTTCCAAACTTTATTTCAAAAGTAGTTACAATAAATAGTAAAACTGATTCACCTAAACCACAAAATTAAAGAATGTTCAGAGAAGATGATGATGAGATATTTTTTTAAGACTGAATTGTTTGCCAGATACTGTGAAAAATGTAGCAGAAGCTTCACCTCATTTATTTCCAAAATAATCCTATGAGTGCCATGCTTTTATCATGTCATGTTAGAATAACTAAAACCTTTTTTTGGGTGAGAAAACTGAAGTAAAAAGAAATCAAATAACTTGGTGTCTTCCCAGTAGAAACGGAATAACAAAGGATGACAGAATAACAAATGTTTCTCTGATTCCAGCATCTGAGTATGTATCATATTAAAGTATTTTATCTGTAGTCATGCAAATAGGAAAATTAAGACACTATAACAGCTCTACTTAATAGTAAACAAGCCTTTAGAATGACACAAAGTTTAGTGGAAGGACACGCAGAAAACAGGCTTATAGAACCATACATAATTAAAACTATGCTATGTGTTTTATAGGACTTCCCTGATGGCTCACCGAGTAAAGAATTCACCTGCAATGCATAAGACACAGGAGATGCAGATTCCATCCCTGGCTTGAAAAGATCCCCTTGAGGAGGGCAAAGGGCATGGTATATTCTCCTGCCTGGAGAATCCCAAAGACAGAGGAGCCTGGAGGGCTACAGTCCAAAGAGTCACAAAGAGTTGGGCACACACTCTTATAGTTTATCTTATAGTTTAAAAATATCTTATAGTTTAAAATATTCAAAAAGCAAGAGACTTATGAATTTAGATATCCATCATTGAGTTACCAGTGCTTCTGAGGTTGAAACTTACAAAGATAAATATTAAGAAATTCAAATGGAATTTTTAAAGATGTTGGAGATATATTTTTTACATATTGATTTCTTATTGAATTTGTTTTCTGAGATTTATCTTCAGTTCTTTAATTAGAGCAGCTGACAGGTTTACATAAATAAAATCAAGTGGCGGCTCCAGACAGTCCCTGCATAGAGTCAAGCAGAACTCAGAGATGCTGCTGGAGCATCCTTCTTGACCCAAAGTGCTGCTGAGTCATCACAGGCGCTCAGTTTCAACCTACTGCCATGTTTCCAGATGCAAATAAATGACATTGTGCTTAAGTCTTATCAATAAGATGGTAAATATTCATCCCTAGAATTCTACTTCCTGGACAAATCAGCAGCTGGAAGGGACAAAGAAGAGTAGAGAGTAAATTCCTTATGTCATGAACATAAATACTTTATGTTCTGAAACATTTATGTGAAAGAATCACACTTTCAGAAAATCATTAACTGATGAGAAAAAAAAACAAGCAAAAAAAGCTAGGTGGAACGCAAGAAGAAGAGGTTCTTATGTTAGTATCAAAATCAATGACCCTGATGCTGGGAAAGATTGAGGGCAGGAGGCTACAGAGGATGAAATGGTTGGATGTCATTTTTGACTCAATGGACGTGATTTTGAGCAAACTGGGAGATAGCGAAGGACTGGCGTGCTGCAGTCTTTGGGGTCGCAAAGTGTCAGACTTGACTAGGCAACTGAGAAAGAACACCTAGATAATTGAATATTCAATTCTTAAAAGCGATGAGCTATTGAACCATGAAAACGTAGAAAACTTAAATGCATGTTACTAAGTGAAAGAAGCCAATCTGAAAAGGCTACGTACTGTATGATACAAACTATATGCCATTCTGGAAAAGACAGAACTGTGGAGTCGGTACGAATGTTCTAGGCGCACTGTCCCCTGAGATGGCCCAGGAAAACAGAGCCGAGGGGGTGAAGAGTGTGGTGCTTCTGAAGCGGGTTCAAGCAGAAAACAGGAACCGCAGAACTGCTTTCTACTTCAGTGTCCTGATCTTGACTGATCTGAAAAGCAGTGCGAGGTTTCCCTGCAGAGGTGGCTATGAAAACAAACATATATGGATGTGGACTCAGATACATGCAACTGGGTAGACCTTATTATTTTTTCCCACCGATTTGCAAAATTTTACTTTGGTCAGAATACATTTTGATAATAAAAAAAAAATTAGTAAGAATAAAGAGATGTAAAGGACCAAATGCATGTCTTTTAAAAGTTATTTTAATACATTATCTGAGAATTGAACACATTTCTTTATGAAAAAATAAAATTCTTCTCGGGAGAAAAGATGAAGCTTTCTCATCACCAAGCTGGGCCTGCAAATCCCTCCACTATTCAAACCCGTCACCCTCCACCCAAATTCCACGTTTAATTAAAGGGAGTTTTGCAATGATCTGTGTCCTTCTTATCAGTGAGCTCTTAAATCCTATTTCATATTCCACACTGCCCATTGAAGTCTGTGCATGAAAAGCAACACAGACGCCTTGCTGTCAGGGCTTCTTAGATTTTTCTAACAACCCTTTGAACCTGAGCTCGTTTTCCCTCATAATCAGCTAAATCCTCAAACTTTAAGGAATGACTTTCCTCTCTCAAAGCCCCTTCTTTTCTTTGACTCTTTTGTTACAATTATATGCTACAAAGAAACTGGAGATTTGTTTTCTACTCTTATGAAAAAGAAAAAAAAAAAAAAAGCCAAACCAGTTACAGAAACACATAGATAAAACCTTCACATTATCTGTAGTGATGTGTACACTTCTCTTAAAATAGGAGATGGAGGGAGAAAGTCTGTTGTTTTTATTAACACATTTCCCTTCTTGAAGCTCTGAAACAATTTGGAAAGTAGCTGCTAAGGGAACATATTTTGGGAGAACTCAAACTGACCTGCAGTATTCAGTGTTTCTAAATGCACAGTCTATGGAGGTTGCCGTGTCACTCTCGATTTGCATCTCCTTCTAAATATCTCTTTTCAGTACAATATGGCTAGCAAGTACAATATAGCTCCACAAATATAGGAAACCCTGCTTACTTTAAAGTCAGGCTTTCCAGCAACTTCCTTGCTATGAAAATAGAAACTGACACAAAATATATTTTAAAAAAGAAAAAGCTAACACATACCTCTGGTTACCAAATATACTTTGCAATTTTTTTTAAATCACACTCACTTTTTTATTAAACAATGCAGAGCACATTGAAAGAAACACGCAGAGCAGGAGGCTCATCAGGGGACAGGCCTTGGGCCATTCTGTTCTGTAACAACCCACAGAGAACCGCTGGTCCTAGGGTGACGATTCACTCATTGGGAGATGATGCTTTGGAAAGTCATTATTAGAATTTTCAGTGAGAAAGACGTTGCTTTGAATACTATATCTGTCCCTCTACGTTTTATGGCCTTAAACCTTGTTACTTAAGTTCTCTGCATCCCATTTTGCTCAGCAGTTGAATATGAATGAGAACGCTCAGTTTACAGAATCTCAAAGATTGTCTCACTAATAAGGTGGAAAGTGACTGCCCTGGAGTTGGCACTCAATCTACAGAAACCTTCTTACTTGTCAGTATGCTCTGTGTTATTCTTCTAAGAACTCAAGGGAATAAACCACAGGGGGTTCCCGGGAAGATATTTAAAACTAAATGATTGTACTTGAAATATTAACGTTCAATCATCCAAAAAATTCACTTCTGCGAGAAACAACATTCTCCAGAGCTTTTGGACAAATGATGTGTGAATATACACAAATGGGTTTTTACAGAACTTGTTCCATGTGTGCAACATAATTGTGGAGTGTGCACATGTGTAACCGTGTAAGCCCTGAATCCTGTTCAGATGCGTTTCTATTAACTTAATCGATGTTAGGCATTTAAAATATTTTCAGATAGACATGACTTTTCCCAACACATAAATTATGATGAAGCGATCAGAAAGGATGAAAACAGTTATAGTTACAGGATATATGTATATGTGTACACATATATATGCACAGTTATAATTAAAGCATATATGTATATATGTGAATGTGTATGCCACACACATATACATAGACATGTAGCTGGTGTGTAACAAATTTTTATCCTACACCTTACAATGCAAATTTGTAATATTTCCTCACCAAATACTTAACATGGTACATACAAAATTATGTAAAATATTAGATTCTCATCAATAAGGATGATATAACCAAAATGTTTATAAACCTGAAGTAATTTTAACTGAGCAGATCTTAATGATAACAGGAAAGGTAGTTAAATCATTTTCCTTCTCGAGGATATGTGCACACAGGGCTGTGCTGCTGCTGTCGTTCAGTCGCCCAGTCGTATCCGACTGCAACCCCATGGATGTGGTGTGCACAGAGATAAATCATCACACACACACACACACACAAAAACTTCAAACAAAAGTTTTGCAAACACATCAAACTGAAATCGCAAGCAGAATTCTATGCCTGGAGTTCCAGGTCTCAGGGGTTCCATGACCTGAGCAAGGGGATGTCCACCATGATTCCAGGAGCCCCTTCTGTTCACTTGTTAGCCACTGACTGTGCAAGAAATACAGGGTAGAATATGTACCTTAGGTATGCCAGGAAACTGATCGGGCATCAGCCACTGTGAGAGTGAAAAATCTAGGGCCTCACATCAATACAACGTTTTATTTTGCAAATGGAATCTGAGACTTAAACTCCCAAAGCTGAGTGCTTGGCTTGTTTGTAATAACAATAATAAACACAGGAAGTTGGAAAGGTACAGCCTGGCCTTGTTCCTCGACAGGACAAACATCTGCTAATGAGACCTAGACGCTGTGTCCAGTGGGTCAAGAAAGCGGTGGTGTCCATTTCCTTTGTCACTTCTGTCATAAATGAAGTTCTAACTTTGTAACTTCACCTCCATAACATGGAGGTGTTCCAAAGGATCCTAAGTGCATGCCTGAGTGTGTGCGTGAGTGTGTGTATGAGTGAGTGTGTGCATGAGTGAGTGCATGCGTGTGTGCTAAGTCACTTTAGTCGTGTCCATCTCTTTGAGACCCCACAGACTGTAACCCACCAGGCTCCCCTGTCCACGGGATTCTCCAGGGAATACTGGAGTGGGTAGCCATTTCCTTCTCCAGAGGACCTTTTCGACACATCTCCTGGCAGGTGGTTCTTTACCACTGAGCCACCTGGGAGGTCTGAGGGATCATTCTTCTCCAGTTTCAACCAAAGACTGAATTTGTGCAGAGTGAGCACCTCCCCTCCTCTCAGGTCCTCCCTGGAGACCCAGGGTCTCAGCGAAGGGCCTTCTGCACCAAAGGCTGAACCAGGCAGAGGAAGCCTGGAGAGAGACCGCGGAGGCCCGAGGGAGAAGACACAAAGACAGAGATTGTTTTGCCATTGCCACGATATCTCTAAGTCAAGTCCAAACTGGCTACGAGGACAGAAACCCTGTCTTTGCTTTCAGATGCAGCCTGGGTGCCAACCAGAGTCCTTCACTTACTGAGAGATTACTCTGCACTGACACCAAAGTATAACGTATCTCAGGATGGATAAAGCACAAGGTCCTACTATATCGGACAGGGAGCTATTGACTTGTTGTGACAAACTTAATGGAAAATAATTTGAAAAAGAATTATATATATAAATGTATAACTGAGTCACTTTGCTGTACAGAAGACATTAACACAACATTATAGGTTAAGTACATTTTATTACAATTTATTTTTAAAAAGTGTAGCATAGACAATGCCCTTAAATCACCCTGTTCTCCCAAAATCACCTGGGGCACAGAGAGACACCACAATCAGCCTCAGTGGGCAGGCAGAGCTGGGAGTCTGGCTCGGAGCACCCCACCTTTCCTGACAGCAAGGGCTGGGCCTGAGGTCCACACGGTACAATCCCCGTCGATGGTCCTCGTAACTCTCTAAGGAGGCGGGGCAAGAATTATCGTCCTCTTTCACAGATGAGAAGCAGGGACTCAGAGGCTCACTGAGACTTGTCCTTGTTTCAGAGATGCTGAATGGTGGAGCCAGGCCCCGAACATGGCATCCCAACCAGGACATTCCCTGAACCGTCACTGGGAAATAACCAGACATTTCGCTTTTGGTTCACGTTGTCTCCTGGCTCACGTGCTGGACTTGCCTCATCACAGGCATGGCATCCTGAGTTCAGTGGCTGTCCCCAGGCTGTCCCCTCAGCGGGGACAGTTGGAAGAGGAGCCCGAGCAGCTGCCCAGAGAAGTCGCAGGCCTGGAAGCAAGGTTGTTTGCACAGGCTTTCCACCCTGAATTCAAGATGACTGTTAAGTAAGCAAATGAGTTACCTAATTATAGGGGGATAACAACAGAGCCTCTTGATGAAAGGAAAGAGGAGAGTGAAAAAATTGGCTTAAAACTCAATATTCAGAAAACTAGGATCATGTCATCTGCTCCCATCACTTCATAGGAAATAGATGGGGAGACAGTGGAAACAGTGGCTGACTTTATTTTTCTGGGCTCCAAAATCACTGCAGATGGTGATTGCAGCCATGAAATTAAAAGACGCTTACTCCTTGGAACAAAAGCTATGACCAGCCTAGACAGCATATTAAAAAGCAGAGACATTACTTTGCCAACAAAGGTCCATCTAGTTCAAAGCTATGGTTTTTTCTACTAGTCACGTATGGATGTGAGAGTTGGACTATAAAGAAAGCTGAGGTTTGAAGAATTGATGCTTTTGAACTCTGGTTTTGGAGAAGACTCTTGAGAGTCCCTTGGACTGCACGGAGATCCAGCCAGTTGATCCTAAAGGAGATCAGTCCTGAAAATTCATTGGTAAGACCGATGCTAAAGCTGAAACTTTTGGCCACCTGATTTGAAGAACTAACTCATTTTAAAAGACCCTGATGCTGGAAAATAGAAGATTGAAGGCAGGAGGAGAAGGGGATGACAGAGGATGAGCTGGTTGGATGGCATCACAGACTCAATGGACATGAGTGTGAGTCAACTTCGGGAGTTGGTGATGGACAGGGAGGCCTGGGGTGCTGCAGTCCATGGGATCGCATGACTTAGCAACTGAACTGAACTGAGCTGAACAACAGAGCAAAGTAGAGAGGAGCCAGCCAGGAATCCCTCTCCAGGAATCTAAGCCAGCCACACAGGAGAGTCTAGTCCCCTAAAACAGCTCCTTTATGAGAAGGAAGAAGGGACCCTTGAATGAATGTGAGCCTCAGAATTAGGGGAACACAGTGTCCAGTGAGGCTGTGGAGTGACAGAGTCTCAGCTCGAGAACCAGTGACCAGCACGTCCCAGCAGTGAAGCCTGGCTTGGGAAAGGTGCGGGGGACTCTCCTATTCTGAAATCCTTCAAATCAGAAGGTGAAACGTGGTTCCAAGAATCCACACCAAAAAATTCATTTGCCTTTGAAACCTCTTGGTTAAAAACTAAATAGCCCTGAGCTGTTATTTTATCTTATGCCAAAGCAGACACAGGTCCGGTCCCTGGGTCATGATGATCCCCTGGAGAAGGAAATGGTAAGCTACTCCAGTATTCTTGCCTGGAGAATCCCATGGACAGAGGAGCCTGGTGGGCTGCAGCCAACCCATGAGGTGGCAGAATGTCAGGCATGACTGAGTGACTTAACATGCACACAAACTCAGTTTAGATTGTTCTCGACACATAATGTGATCTGCACATTCTTCTCGGGCCTCAGACACTTTGGGATACCCTTCTTCTGCCAAGCACACTCCGAAATACTTATAGGTGCAGGCTTCCTGGAGAGCAGACACCTGCCTGAAGACGCAGCTCGCAGGCCTCTGTCTGAAGGGCTAACACATCTCCGGGATCCAGGAGCTGTACTGAACTCTCCCCTGGGGTCTGAGCCTCGATTCTTCCTTAAGGAGTTACCATGTCTTCCCTTACGTTAACTACTCCTCAGTGCACTGATTGAGGTTCAAGGCTAACTATGCTTCCCTTTCCCCTATTTTGTATAACTGTACATAAATAAAGGGACATATTAATATAATATGCAGGACTCTTTCATTATGTCTTTGACTTTAAAGATACGCATCATCTCACTGGACAAGAGTTGACCCAGCACACATTCTTACGGATTGAACATTATCTCAAGAAAGGTAGTCTCTGTACGTGTGCCTATAGATATGTACATAAATATATATATACACAAATGTGAATGCACGTATACACGTATATGTACAAATATGCATGTAATTTAAGCCTGAGCAAGTCAATCTTGAGGAAAGTAATTTTTCTATGGTAGGTCATTTAGTTATTTATTCAACAAATAGTTAATGAGCAATTTTTGGTTTTTGTTCGGTCGCTAAGTCGTGTTCAACTCTTGTGACCCCAGGGACTGCAGCATGCCAGGCTTCCCTGTCCTTCACTATCTCCTGGCGTTTATTCAAACAAATGGCCATTGAGTCGGTGATGCCGTCCAACCATTCTCATCCTCTGTTATCCCCTTCTCCTTATTAATGAGCAATAAATACTTATCAATGAACAATAACATTATTGCTTATTAATGAGCAATAATTGTGGGAAATATCTTAAGTGAAAGAAATAAAAAGGATGCCTGTGAATTGTGGATTCAGAAGAATATAGTAAAGATATTCATACTATCCCTACCAGACTCCTCTCACGTGAGTGTTGCAGACTCATCTATCAAACCCTAAAGGACGTCGAATTTCTAACAAGATCAAACCCAAGGCAACCAGACCATAACCTAATGAGACTGAAGCTTTTATTGCATTGGCTGCTGCCCCCTTCCAGTAACTGAATTTGCCTATTGGTGATTTTTTTCTGTTCTTTGTGCTTCATTCGAATGGTTCCTCTCCTGAATTCTGTAACCATCAGGCACTGACCACACCTCTGTCTATCCAAACTGGCCACACTGCCCTTTCTCCTCAGCCTCTTTCCTTTCCACAGAGACCCCTTGTTTCTACAGATTCGGTCTTCCACATGGGGACCCAGAATTCTAACAATTCCTCCTCTGTCTGCTCCATCACCAAGTATTAATGCAAGCCCGGCTACCCTCCCTCCCTTCCTGTTACCCCACCATGGGTTAAGGTTTCACATCACTAGCCTCCACATTTTCATCACATTTAGTTTCTATTTCTCCCTTTTTCCTTTTTCATCCTTCGTATGTACTCCCACTAGGAAAACCTTCTAAAACATACATATTTTCAGGGTTAATCCTTGCTCAGCACCTTTCAGATCTGTCTCCCCTGGCCCAGAAAGCAACATGTGCAGACTCTCAGAGGCAGCGGGACCATGCACGACCTGGCTCCATTCTGTCTCTCAGCCCCACCTTTGTGCCCTTCGCATCAAGAGCAGTAGCCCTGTAATCACGACTGACCTGTCTCAATGCCTGGTTGTTATTGGTCTCCTTGTATGACGTCCCATTCTTTGATTAAGGGCAAAGTTTGTTGAATTGATCTTTCAAGCTCTAGGAGACGGTATGCTGTCTGGTTTAATAATGTCTGTTTTAAAGGAGGAAATCAATGACTAAAGAAAGGAATGGAACACATCCCTTGTGATCAACAGCAAGGATTTGGAGACTGTGACATTTACTCTTCAGGGATGACGCCTTGGGCTGAAGCTTACGATGAAGCCGCCTTCCTCAGCTTCATCATGATTGACAGTTGTGGCCTAGATAATTCGCTTCTGTAGGGGGCGGTCCTGGGGGCTGTTGTACCCCTGGCCTCTGTCCACATTCTGCCAGTACCACCCCATCATGTCAGCTGTGACAACCAAATATGTCTCCAGGGTCCCCTGATGTATAAGAACAACCCCAGTTGAGAACCACCTCAATAAAACTGCCAATAACCTATTCATCTCAATATCACTAACTGAATAATAAAATAATAACAGGAACAATAGTAACATATATTGAACTTTGCTGTACTCAATAATTTCCTCAGTGTAATACTCACCACAGCTCCAAAATTTAGTTTCTGTTGTTGTCCCTGTTTTACAGACAAGAAAGCTGAAATGCAGTGAAGTTCAGTGAAGACACAGGCCCTGTCTGAGGCAGAGCGAATTCTGGTCTCAGACAGTATGCTTCCAGGCATTTGGCTGTACTCTTAGCTCACCTTAGTGCCAGCAAATTTTTAGTTGTAAAGGAAAAAAATGACACTGCAGAATTCCAGTCTTCAAACTCAAGTTCATCTCAAATATAGCATCGATCTTATGGCTAAAAAATACATGCAAAATAAGAATTGTTCATTGTTGTTCAGGCACAAAGTCCTGCCTAACTTTTTGCAGTCCTATAGACTGCAGCATGCCAGGCCTCCCTGTCCTTCACTGTCTCCCAGAGTTTGCTCAAACTCACGTCCATTGAGTCAGTGATACCATCCAACCATCTCATCTTCTGTCGTCCCCTTCTCCTCCCACCTTCAATCTTTCCCAGCATCAGGGTCTTTTCCAGTGAGTCACTTCTTCACATCAGGTGGCCAAACTATTGGAGCTTGAGGCTTAAGTTAGAGATATTTTGAAGGTAAGGATGGCTACCTATTTCAGTTTTCAGTGAATGATTAGATAGCAATATTAAGGGTTCATGTATAACACTGGCATTAGAGACCAGCTTTTTTATCTTACCGAAATTTTTCCCAACATTCTCATACCAGAGGGTATAATGTAAATGAGAGAGCAGAGCTATGAAATTCTGAAGTCATTAGATATTCATCTCAAAGTGTTCCTGCTCATCTGTTTTACTATATCTCTTTTTATTAATATATCAGTAATGTTTGTGACTGAAGAGTAATAGTTCTATTAGCTAAGAAAAACATGAAGCTGTTAATATGTTTTCCTCAAAGATTTTACAAGTGCAGCTGCCAGAACTTGTGCTTATGATAATAACATGAGTAGAAATCTAATTTAGAGCAAAAACAATAGTGATAATTATTCGAGTTTCTCTTCAAAATCTCAAATCTTCATAAACACATATCTGATCATTAATCACTCAACTGTCTTAATTCTTTTCAGGGTAATAGACCTTTTGATTCAGTTTGGAGATTTTTACAACTGAATAGCTTTAAAATTCTCTATGCACATGCTTTATTATAATGTGATCTTGCTGTTTTTCAAATAGGAAAGATTCCATTAAAAAGCAAAATACATTAACAGTTTTATACAAAGTGGAAGCAATATCACTAAGAATTGACCACTAAATAAGCCTGTTGATACCTGGTTGTCTAGTCCTGAACTTATACACAGGCAGCTTCTAGAAATATATGGTATAAACTTGAATTTCACTTTATCTTTTTTAGCTTCAGTTGTGCATCTGTGTAGGCAGAGTCTTAGCGACTGTTCCACCAGTGAAGTCCTCTGCCTCTGTCTTCAGGTGCTCTTCTCTCCTCTTCTTATAAGGAGGACTTAGCAGAGGTAAAGAATCTGCTTGCTAATGCAGGTGATGCAAGAGACAGGTTTAACCCCTGGTTTGGGAAGATCCCCTGGAGGAGGAAATGGCAACCCACTCAGTATTCTTGCCTGGAAAATCCCATGGACAGAAGAGCCTGGGGGGCTACAGTCTGAGGCGTCGCAGAGAGTCAACGCATGGCTGAGAAACAGAACACAAAAAAGAAACAAAGGCTCTGAAAACTCAGACTGGATACAATTGAACAAGGCTTTATCAAGCTCTCCTGAACCCAAGCGCCTGATACTCGAAACTCTAAATGATATATCCCTTTCTGGTTTTTGTTATCAACTTCTCCTCTGCTGCTTAGCCATCTCCCCCTTTTTTTGTCTTACCAAACCCCTGAGTTCCCAGGACATTGGCATGCCATGCATTATGATTCTATGTCTTTGCTGATGTTCTTTCCCCGCTGTTTGTGACATCCTGCCAGCTTCTATCCTGAGTGTGTGGAAGAACTGCTGTTTATCCTTCAAGACTTACTTCACTTGCTCTCTCAGTTATAAATGTCTGTGACCCTTAGTTTTGCATCCGGAGCGAGAGGTTGAAAGATATCAACAATGTCTGTCTCCTCTTCCACTTGGGGGTCTCCTGAGGTCAAAGGGAATTTTTAATCACTTCATTATTTCCAATATAGATCACACATAATACCTAATAGTTTCTAATTGAATAGCAGTATTTAACTGAATTGAACTGAACTGAATAAAAATGAAATGAAATGGATTGATAATGCCCTACTTTCACCGAGTGGCTGGAAGGATAAAATAATGCATAGGTATTTAAATACTGACTCCGTCTCATAAAATTTGCAGGGTCTTGGTCAGATTACATCTTTGCTTTAAAGTTTACATCTGTAAAAAGAAAATAATCATAATAACCTATCATGGTATTCTAAAAGGATCAAATGAGAATACGTTTAACAAAACACAGAGTCAGTTCCTGGGACATCGCGGATTGTCACTAAGGACCTAAGGCGTGGATCTAGCAGAGAGATGGCATAACTTGCTCTGGATTTGGTTTTCCTTTTCTGTGTTATCACTAGTATATTTTTAGGCAATGATCTAAATATGTTTCTTTAAATGGGATATAACATAGCACCATTAATGCTGCTGCTGCTGCAGCTAAGTCACTCAGTCATGTCTGACTCCTAGTGACCACATGGACTGCAGCCTACCAGGCTCCTCAGTCCATAGGATTTGCCAGGCAAGTACTGGAGTGGGTTGCCATTAATAATAATCTGCAAATATACATTAATGCCCCTTGACATGGAAAAAAAAAAAAAACTATTCAAGTTGTCATTTAATTATTTTTAATTGTCACAAACATCTTTTAAGCTAATTTGAAAAACTTTCTTGTTGGCAAACTCTGGGGTATAATAAAACAGTTAAAACAGTGAGACATCTCCTGTTTTCAACTTTAACATGTGAAGAGTTTGGAAGTTATCACTCCTATCCTCACAATAAAATAAAAGCTGAACAAACTGAAAATCGATAACTTTTCTTGGACCCTTTGGAGAACTGAGGTTTCAGGGTAAACTGCCACTCTGAAATCTGTAGGGACAGGTGAACAGATCATCACAGCCAAGATCAGCCCACCTGGAGCCATAAGCTGTAGGAACACATAATAGTAATTTCTATGAACTGCTGAGGGCTGAGCTGGATGAGCATGAGGTTAAGAACTTATGGGGGAGCTGCTGTTGTGGGGGGGTCCCTACACTTCATGGGTTTTACCTACAGGAACTTTGCCAGTTTCTCCTGGGTGGGCTTCCCTGGTGGCTCAGAGGTTAAAGCGTCTGCCTCCAATGCGGGAGACCCGGGTTCGATCCCTGGGTCGGGAAGATCCCTTGGAGAAGGAAATGGCAATCCACTCCAGTATTCTTGCCTGGAGAATCCCATGGACAGAGAAGCCTAGTAGGTTACAGTCCACGGGGTCGCAAAGAGTCGGACACGACTGAGCGACTTCACCTCCANAAGATCCCTTGGAGAAGGAAATGGCAATCCACTCCAGTATTCTTGCCTGGAGAATCCCATGGATGGAGAGGCCTAGTAGGTTACAGTCCACGGGGTCGCAAAGAGTCGGACACGACTGAGCGACTTCACCACCTTCACCACCAGGACCAGAGAATGGCCCAGTCCTGGCTCTAGGGCAGGAAACCAGAGGATTCTCCATAACAAAGACCTACCCACCAGGGAAAACCTTGATCAGAGACTCTCCCACCTGGGAAGGGGCATGTCACCAGTTCCAGACCCTTCTAGATTTCCCATTTCTGCTAACCTAGGGGAGGAGGGACCTAAGAAACATCTTTGAAGGCCATGGCCCAGGGACTCAGTCACACGAAAACTCTGAAACATAACCATGAGGTTTTCAAGTGTGTAGGGTCAAAGAACATGTCCCCTCTCTGGAGCCTTAAAAACACTGCAGCTGGGCTCCAAAGTAGTAACTGAATGTTAGCTTAAAACAGTTGCAAAACTAGTGATTTTGAAGCCTTGGCACCTACAGATACAGCAGACACTAAAACATACCCAGCTCCAAGTCAGATTAGCAAAACCTCACACTGAAAGTTTATTTGCCTCAGTTTCTATTACTTGATGTATACTTTAGAACAACAGTAACAAAAAATGCAGGTCATGGTAAAAATACAAAGAACAGCAGTCTGAAGAGACAAGACAAGCATAGCATTTGTCTTTGATTTTAGAATTATCCCACAGGGAATTTAAAATAGCTATCATTAATATTGGCTTCCCAAGTGGCTCAGTGGTAAAGAGTCCGCCTGCCAATGCAGGAGATGCAGGAGACATGGGTTTGATTCCTGAGTCTGGAAGATCCCCTGAGGAGGGCATGGCAGCCCACTCTAGTATTCTTGCCTGGAAAATCCTATGGACAGAGGAGCATGGTGGCTACAGCCCATGGGGGTACAAAGAGTTGGGATATGATGGAGTACACAGCATATCATTAATCATTCATATACAAAGGGCTCAATGTAAAAAAAAAAAATGAGAAAAGATCCAATGTAACCATAGAAATAGAAATTCTAAGAAAAACTCAAGAGGACATGCTACAAATAAATAATGCTGCAGTAGAAGCGAAGAACATTTCTGATGGCTTTAACAATAGCGCCCCACTCCAGTACTCTTGTCTGGAAAATCCCATGGACGGGAGAGCCTGGTAGGCTGCAGACCATGGGGTCATGAAGTGTCAGACACGACTGAGCGACTTCACTTTCACTTTTCACTTTCAGGCATTGGAAAAGGAAATGGCACCCCACTCCAGTACTCTTGCCTGGAAACTCCCATGGGCAGAGGAGCCTGGTAGGCTGCAGTCCATGGGGTCATGAAGAGTTGGACACGACTGAGCAACTTCACTTTCACTTTTCACTTTCATGCATTGGAGAAGGAAATGGCAACCCACTCCAGTGCTCTTGCCTGGAGAATCCCAGGGACAGCGGAGCCTGGTGGGCTGCCGTCTATGGGATCACACAGAGTCGGACACGACTGAAGTGACTTAGCAGCAGCAGGACATAGCTAAGCAAAAACAATCTATCAGTGAGCTTGAAAGGAATCAATAGAGCCATGTCAAAATGCAAAGAAAGAGGCATTTAAAACTAGTGCCTCATATTTCCCCTCCTAGTTTCATTGAGCACTTGATACAATTCAATTCTATTAATTCTCTTAGCAACAGAAGCGAAGGGTACACTTTTCTAATGCAGTGTGTGAAGCCAGCATAACCTTAATAGTAATAACAAACCAGATAAAGACATTGCAAAGAAGAAGAACAGCAGAACAATACATTCCATGAACTCTGATGCAAAAATCCTCAACAAAATATTGGTTAGTTACATCTAACAGTACAGAAAAAAAAAATTGTACACTATCATAAAGTGGAAGCTATACCAGGTATGCAAAGTTAATTATCTGGGTTTCTCACTAGTCAGTTTGTATTCTTGGTTTCTCACCGATTTCAATTTTAACAATAACAGCAACAACAACAAATCTATGACAATCTCATAATTAGATACTTATTTTTCCACAGCTGAGGCAAATCCAGTGCTGCTAAGTTCCTCAGCTTATCATTTTAGACATGCCATCAAGAAAATTAGAGGAGAAATTGAGGGAACACAGAATCTTATCATGAGGATGCTTTGCCCAAATCTATTCTTCATGGTTTCGCACTTGTTATGTTTTCCATAAAATCAATCTCCATGTAGACCGTTATGGCAAATTTCACAACAACTCATACAATTACCCCCAAATGGAGAGAGGGAGCACTGTGAGAAAGTGTGGTCTTAGTGAAGGAAGAATTATCCGGGGGGTCATACCAGTTTCCAGTCTTTTCAAGGGGCTTGGAGTGAACATGTGTTGGAGGTGAGAATTATATTGAGGCGTCTTCATTAACAGCTGTTTTTGATCAGGGATTTAGAAGTTAGCACCTGCAGGAAAGTGAGAATTGAATTTGGAATGGATTACCTACCTTGAGTAGAAGTGTTGTTGGGTGGAGCTTAAAGCATTTGCTAAGAGGTCTGGAGGAAAGCCACTGGAAGGGCTGTCCTTCTAGCTGGACAGGCCCAGGGCCATCAGGCTTGTCAGCTTTCTATTGTATAAGCTTGAGCTGACACTTTACACCTCTGAAGCCTAAACCCCCATTAGCCAATGGCAGTTATAACACTGACCTGGCAAAACTGATGGAAAAAAGTCAATCTAATAAGAATATAAGGCATCTAACCCAGTCTCTAATGCATAGGAAAAACATTGAAGTTACTCAAACACTCCCTATAAAAGTTTCCTTTTTCAGCTCACTGTAATAAACACTTCTTGAAATATCTAGAGCCCTAAAAAGTTATTCCAGAAAATATGGCTTGTATTCCTATTGTAGATAATCTTCTATTATTACCTTAAAATGACTGCATTTTTTAAAAAATTATTTTTAATTGGAAGATAATTGCTTTACAATATTGTTTTTGCTTCTGCCATAATTGAAAAACTCAGGGTGATTGGAGCACAGATGGTAACCATAGTCCTCTCTGAGTTCAAACACATGAATTTAATAAAATATTAATAACAGAGTCTTTATGGATTATGCAGAAAACCAAGTCAAGGAGATGCCCATAGCATAAAAGAAGGAAGGGCCCAGAGAGCAGGTGGGGAGCAACCGAGCACTTGACCAGGTGCTGATGCCACAGAAAGAAAGAGAAGACCAAAAGGAAGAGGACGCATAAAACCACGAGAAGGTTTAGAGTCTCCTTTTTTGTTATTTTGGGCTAGGCAAGAATGGGAATTCTATGGAGACCTGTTCAATCTCTGCTCTTAAGGAGATGAAAGTCCAGCAGGGAGATAGATAATGGATAATGACCACTGAACTGAATCTGTTCACACGCAGTAGTGAGCACAGGCCCCCGAGCGCCGTGGCGCTCCAGAGGGGACGGACAGTGGCGGATGAAGGTGAGAGAGGGGAACAGAACTAAGGTCCCGATTGGGGTGCTCCCGTGAGACAAGCCCTTGTTTGGCCTCGTGAAGACCTTTACTGTCTGACTGTTCCAGTCTGAAAATGCTGGTCTAATTGTCTTCTTCGGCATAGAGGATGGAATTAACCTCCAGTCGATATGAAAGCCCAGCAGAATTAAACTCCCCAGAAGCAGAGAGTCATTCTGGTTTACATGTGTACAGAGTGTAGCACACAGGCTTACATGCTGTAGCAACTTAAAAAAATATTTGTTGTTGTTGAATAGAGAACGCTATCAGAGATGAGCTGTGGCTTACTGGGAGACTCCCCCAAGGACCATTCAGCCTGAACTCCAGGAGGCCAGTGCAATGTAGAAAAAGCACAAATGCTGATGGAGGACCCTCTGTCCATTGGAAATCTGCTTAAATTTGGCTTAACTGCACCTCAACGGACTGTTGATAAAATGCTGACTTAGCATTTCTGCGAGGCCCTGTTTCCCTGCTGAGAAACAGAAGCCAGGTGAGAAGCCTGGCCCATGTCTAGGTCTGCACAGTGACAAGTACATAACACGTGTATACATACTTCTGTGCCTGTATGCACACATACCAGCCAGAGAATCCATGTATCTGGGATGTTTGTTCACATGCCTGGGCTGGTGGATGAAGTTGGAGGCATGTGCCACTAAGTTTTTCTAAGCTCTAGGTGCTTGTGGACCACTTTAATAATAAATCATAATAACTTAATAATAGCTTCACCAGGATGGGCCTCTGCTTATACCTGCTGTAACGTATTTTACCTGCTATCACATAACACGAGTAACATATTCCCACCAAGAATTGTTAGCGTGCCAGGGATCCCGTTTTGCTCAGGGGTTCTTCTCTAGGAGTTTTCTGCCCATTTTCCCTCTGGATGCAAGATGCCCGCCAGGTCACTTGGTCTGTGTCTCACCAGTGCCATGTGGCCACCCTGCTCCACCAAAGGGCTGAAATATGGACCAGATGGGTTTATTTTAACAGCTGTGGACCTCTTCGCAGTTATCGATGAGGCAAAGTGACCCTGAGTATATTAGAGAATTAAAATTTTTAAGAACTTATTCAATTAGAGATGATTATGCAAATATTTTTGTCTCTTTGACCCTAATAAGATAAGAATAGCTATTTTGACCCTATAAACTAGATGCCAAGAAAACTGTTGACACCACATGTTCACAAATACAAAAAGTTAAAAGAAGTTCATACTGACATTCATTAATTTTGTCTTAAATATTTGCTTGGAGGGATACTTTTAAACTCGACTTCCCAGACTGTATTTTCATACAACACAGCAAGTCATTCCTATTTTCTTTCCATTGTGCTTTCACTGAAGTGCAAGTAAAGTTGACTATTAAAGAAATACCATATGTATTTTAAAGTGAAGGTTTATTGTATTTATATTTTAATGCAAAGCCAATTCATAAAATATAGATATATAATATAAATCATTTTCCCAAGTCTAATTTTTCAATAAAATTTTACTGATTTGTGTCTGCCAAGTTTTTATTGTTTTATTGACTTTTAAATAAGTATAATTTATTTTCTGTTATTTCAAATATATGCTTTTTCTGAAGACTTTTTTTTTCTTTGCAGTTTTAAATGTTATTAACATTAAATAGCAGGTTAGGTGAAAAGTTTGTTCAGATTTTCTCCTAACATTCTTGAACCCACTTTTTAACCAATTTGATACTTAGGCAGTTCTTCTGTCTATAATAATTTCACCATGTTCCATTTTAGCTATTATTCATTGAATTTTTTTTGAAAACCTTTAGCAATAATAGTCACTATACATTTTCTGTCTCTTATACACATCTAGATGTGTATAAGAGACAGGGTTTAGACTGCCCCTGTGTGAATTATTCACTCACTAAATAATTAAATCTATTCCCTGACAATTTTCCATAGAAAACTTTTGTCATATAAAAATATGTGTTTTTAAAATTGTAATCCACGTTCCATCAATATTCATAGACACAAGGTGAGGAGAAAAATATCAAAGCGGTATCGATTTGCTCTCAGCATAAAGTACAGTAAGCATGTTTTTGTCTTTCAGCTGACCAGACTGGGTTTAAGTACTTAAATGAAGGGATGGATTCACAAAATTCAGACAAGCCAGACTGTTGAGAATGCCAGGGGTGGCCCCCACTAGCCTCCACATTTTCTGTATGAGTAAAACAACATTTTCAGGATTTAAACCATCAAATGAAATGCTACAATCACAAAGTAGCTGCCATTGCAGGACAGCAACTAAAAAGAAAAATATTATGAAGATACAGATAATTTATATTTGCTTGTGTGACTGCTAAGTCACTTTAGTAGTGTCCCATTCTTTGTGACCCTCTGAACCGTAGCCCACCAGGCTCCTCTGTCCATGGGATTCTCTAGGCAAGAATACTGGAATAGGTTACCATGCCCTCCTCCAAGGCATCTTTCCAACCCAGGGATCGAACGTGAGTCTCTTGCGTCTCCTTCATTGGCAAGCTCCTATTTCAAGCCAATGATACATCTTTCTGGATTCGCTCTCTATGCTGACAACTGTTAATGTCAAAAGTTTGCCATTTTTCCACCATGCCCATTTTCTGGACTTTTCTGACTGCTCCAGTGCACACCAGCAAGGACCTCTCTCTTGTCCCTTGAGGAAATGGATGATAGCAGTAACCTGTCCTTTAAAAAAGACACTTCTGTGGTCTTTGCCAGTTTCTGCAACGCAAATGCTCCCAATGTTGCTGAATTCAAACTGCCAACTTGACCAAATTTGAAGCTGAGAAGAAATGCATACATCACTGGTAGAAGCAGACTCCAGCCACACTGAGGGCTGCCAGCTTCTTCATCACTCTGGGAGGTGATGAGATGAGAAGTTCATCAGAGGAATAGGGACTCTTCTCCAATGTCTGGAGGGGAGAAGGGGAGGGGCAGTGCTGGGTAAAGTAGAATATTATGTTGGACTCTGGAGTGAACATTTTAGAGTGAGCTCCCAGGTGCTGATGGGAGAGAGTACTAAGCTTATTGATCAGTGGAAATCAATTTTGAAGTTTCAAGTATATTTCTCAGTTATTTTCAAACTCTTCATAAGAACCACATAGAGGCTCTATTTTTAAAGTGCATACTTGGTTTTAACTCAAATGAACTGGGGTAGTCCTTCTAGGGAGATGCTTGTGAAATGGTAGTTCAGCAAGTGAGCAAGACTGGGAAACTCAGAATTTGAATCCTTGACTTGGAGTGTATTCACCTAAGGGAGACCAAGGAGAATGTTGTCTCCCTACCTTCGCTGTGACTGAATCAAATCACCTTGGGAAATGGACAAATTCTGTTGCTTAGCAGCCATTCCATAGATTCAGATTCCATTTGTTTGGGCTGGGAGCTGGGGGAGATTGGACATCTCTGGGTTTCAAGAGCACCCCAGGAGAGTCTAATGTGCAGCCCTGGTGGGAACCACCGACAGGTGGACTGAAACTAGAGGTGCACTCAGAACTAGAGGAAAATTAATGTTTTAAGTGGAAGCATAAAATATCACAACTGCAGCTCATAGAACCAGGAGTCTGTGTGACTCAATAAACAGCAGCCTCCCTCAGAGCTCCTGTCTGCTTCCCTTCTGTGTCCCCAGCATTTAGCCGGTGGTTGGCATATGGGAATCCTACAATAAATGTTGAGTGAGTGAGTGTCCTAATTGGCTTACCTCATTAATAACTTGGTGATAATGTGTTGATTAATGCATTATCTTGTTCTGAGTATCATATTTACATTTCTACAGGACCATCTGCAGACAATGACTTAACCCAAAGAAATGCCTCCCCCGCTGGGAAGGCAGGTGGGGAAGGCATTTTTGATTACGCTGTTTCATTCAAATTGTATCATGTGGATCGCTTATTACTATTAAGTGAAGTCTAGTGTCCTGGCATAGTTTATTTTTTTTAAGTGCTTATGAGACACCAACTTCCCAGCTGCAAGGTACAGCCAAGGCTTTTGAAAGTTATTTTAGAAAAAGCTCTAACAGATATCATGTACATATCTATTTTATTTTTGCCAGAGTATAATTGCTTTACAAGGTTGTGTTTTTCTGCTGTACAACAACATGAATCAACTGTGTGCATACGTATCACCCCTCCCTCTTGAGCTTCCCTCGTACCCCCATCCCACCATCTAGGTCATCACGGAGCACTGAACTGAGCTCTCTGTGTTATACAGTGGCTTCCCACTAGCTTCACACTATTATACTTACACATACTAGTGTACATGTGTACACTCCTATGTACAATCCTAGCTCCCAGTTAACCCCACCCTCCCCTTCCCTGCTCCGTGTCCACATATTCATTCTTTATGTCTGTGTCTCCATCCCTACCCTGGAAGGAGGTTCATCTGTACCCTTTCTCTAGATAAGCAGTTCAAGACATTTTAGTGTTAGATAAGGTAAATAGAAAAGTTGCGTTTTCTTCCTAGGGACAAGAGATTATTTTGTAATTATAAACATGGATTTATTCCAATGTAGATTTCTCATTCTTGGTGTACACTGGCTTTGGAGTCTGCATGGAAGCTCTTCAAGAATGCTCCTGGCACCTGTGGTTTACGTGAGAAAATAGCACGCATTGTATTCTGTGCGCTGACTGCCGGTTACGAAGGCATCAGGGCCCGCCTGCTCTCAGTCTGCTTCCCCCACGTGTCTTGCCTTTCCCTACGCTGTTCTCTTTGTTTTCTCAATGGCAATTAGACCAGAATCCAATGAGAGAGAATGGCTTTTTGCTTACTGCCAATCGCTCTGCTTTGATTACTTCAAGGTGAGCAATCACCTGGTCTCCAGTGCACAGGAAACATGCCCTTGTGGGGGGCTGGCTGTCTCCTGCAGCCTTCTCCGCCTGGGTTTTGAGGGAAGGTGGACTGGATACACCCCCTGGGTGGATACAGGTTATGTCAGTCTACGCGTACATCCACGTAGATCCGGACCATGTGTCTCTGGTTCCCAACTCATGGTGACTTTGTCCTCGGGCAGCACTGGCCAGTATTTGGAAATGTTTTTGGTTGTCACACTTGGCAGGTGAGAAGAGACTACTGGTATCTAGTGGTGGAGGCCAGACCCACTGGAAAACAGCCACCGTGCCCAGGACACCCCCTGAAAATGAAACTCTGCAGCCCCAAACGTCAATAACACAAGAGAAGCTGATGGATATCTATGTTCGCGTCTATCTCTGTATATGTCAAAGTGACATTCCTGGACAAGAGCTGCAAGCAGTTCTCTCCATCTCTGTCTTCTCCGACCCATAAATTCCGGGAGGGCAGAGATGGCCTCATGCTGTTGGAACTGCCACATAGCCTAGCACAGCTCTTTAGACAGAGATGCACTGTGAATGCTTCCAGAAATGAAACCTGAGAACCCAGCAGCTTTTCTGCCCCTATTACCTCCCCCATTGACCTCACCTTGCTATATAAAGTAATTTCTTTTGTTTGGCACCTTGAAGGCTCCATAAAAGTAGACACGGTGCCTTCAGGATGGATCACTGTAATCCTCTACCAGCACCTTGGCTTAAGCCACCATGCTGTCTAACTACACAACACATCCCTGAGTCAGATGAGACATCCTCTGACAAAGACCAGGGTGAGAACCTCACAGCCGTCCTTGACATCCTCTTGCCTTCCAGCGCTTGGCCTGCAGCGAGGCTTCCCCGGCTCTGGCTCTTCTGTTTGCTGTCTGACCCTGCCTGGCAGCTAGCAGGTATTCAGCCACAAGGCAGGCAGCCCTCAGTGGTCCAGCCCCGCCCCGTTTTGTCATCTCTCCCCACTGCGGACAGACGGCACGCACTCCTTGTGTATCCCCCACACACCATGGAGTTGCACACCTCTTGACTTTGACACCTGCTCTCATTCTAGAGATGCTGCTCTGCTGCCTGATTCCCTGATTATTGTCGTGTCCTTGGTCAGGACACTACTCCAATCGCATCTCCTGGGATGACTTGCCTGGTGGTCCTGGTCCAGGGAGGTGCACCGTGTCTGACTCTTTGCGACCCCTTGGACTGTAGCCTACCACGCCCCTCCATCCATGGGGTTTTCCAGGCAAGAGTACTGGAGTGGGTTGCCATTTCCTTCTCCAGAGGATCTTTCCAACCCAGGGATCGAACCTGGGTCTCCCGCATTGTAGGCAGACACTTAACCATCTGAGCTACCAGGGAAGTCCATGTCTTAGAGTGGTAACCCTATTCTATTCTCTTCCCCATGAAACCGTCCGCCCGACCCCCGCCCTGAGCCCCTCTGCTCCTGAGTGAATAGAGTGACGACACTTTCGCATCCATCACCTTAGTGAACAGTGACAGTGTGTCCACACACACACACACACACTAACAAAACTCTGCCTGGCTTCTGAAGGACTAGCGACCTATGAGGAAAACGAAACCACTGTATGAATTGTATGCAGACTTTCTGTGAAATGCAGCACAGATCTCTGAGAGAACAGCAGTCATTGGTGCGTTTGTGTGTTATATTTTCTTACAGCAATGACACCAGTTAATCAAGGCAGTGGGAGGCAGAAGGAGAGAAAGTAAAAATCTTGCCAATTTGGGCTGTAAAGCACAAACAGGGACTTTAAATACCTCCCACCCTACTCCTGAGTCTTGTCGGCATGCTCTGGAGACCAGACAGAATCCTCGGGTTCTGCACATGGATTCACTCACACAGGTCTTCAGTCAGGCAGTCAACCATACCCCATGCATGTGGAGGAGGTGGGGACAACACACGGAGGGAAAGCCGCGTGCCTCTGGGGTCTGGCTGTGTCCGCAGAGGACATGCTTTTGTCCAGGGTACCTGAGTGTATTTCCAGATGTCCAGGTACTGCATGGAGGAGGAGTGGATGACTCAGATCACACACTGTGTGGTCCAGGTTCATAAACATGAATGAAAATAATATATATTTTTTTTCTCCAAAGAAGCAGCATCACTGGGTGGAAAAGGTTTGGAATCAAGCAGCTTTCTCTCCCTAGCTTTGTTGGTGATTTTTTATCCTCAGTTCATTAACTTCGGGCACCAGTACTCTTGCAGGACTTCTTAGAGGGTGGAGTGAATAATGGGGACGCAGTTCAGTCGCTCAGTTGTCTCTGACTCTTTGTGACCCCATGGACTGCAGCACGCCAGGCCTCCCTGTCCATCACCAACTCCTGGAGCTTGCTCAGATGCATGTCCATTGAGTCAGTGATGCCATCCAACTATCTCATCCTCTGTCATTCCTTTCTCCTCCTGCCTTCAATCTTTCCCATCATCAGGGTCTTTTCCAAGGAGTTAGTTCTTTGTATCAGGTGGCCAAAGTATTGGAGCTTCAGCAAGGAACACTTTCAGAATGCTTCCTGCCCTCAACTGACATTGTAGCTATTTTCTTTAGTCGTTCAGTTGTGTCTGACTCTTTTGTGACCACATGAACTGTAGCCTGCCAGACTCCTCTGTCCGTGGGATTACCCAGGCAAGAATAATGGGGTGGGTTGCCATTTGCTTTGCTAGGGCATCTTCCAAACCCGGAGGCTGAACCTGCATCTCCTGCATTGGCAGGTGGGTTCTTCACCATTGGGAATTAGCTACTATTACTACTTAATAGGCTTTCCTGCGGGTTCAGATGGTAAAGAATCTGCCTGCAATACGGGAGACATGGGTTCGATTGCTGGGTCAGGAAGATCTCCTGGAGCAGAAAATGGCAACCCACTCCAGTATTCTTGCCTGGAGAATTCCATGGACAGAGAAGCCTGGTGGGCTACCGATCATAGGGTTGTAAAGAGTCAGACATGACTGAGCAAGTAGCGTGTGTGTCTGTGCACGCGCGCGCGCACGCGCATGCGCGCGCACACACACACACACACACACACACACTACTATTATACCATTAGCACTGCTATTCAACCATAATGTAAGAATGGGAAAAGGATGTCTCAATCACAGGCTTCTTGTAAAGAGGAGATCTGATATGAAATGTCGTCATTCTCAAAGGGGTAATTTTGCCCCCGGCCCCCTGGGAGAAATTTGGCAAAATCTGGAGACGTTTCATCATCGTCACAGTTAGTGGGAGCTGCTGGCACCTAGCGGGAGGAGGCAGGGATGCTGCTAAACATCCTGTAACATGCAGGGTGGCCACCACCTTGCACAACTGTCCAGCCCAAATGTCAATAGTGCCAGGTGGAGACACGCTGGGGGAAAGGGGCTGTGCTGGGCCCACAACACAGGGTGAATGGTTGCAGCCCAGCTCTCACCCACACCGACACCTCCTCACACTCACCACGGCTGCCATCACACCTCGAGCACTACTGTTGCACTACTGTTTCTGATCAGGGTCTGATGTGCAGGGATAAGAAGCAATAACAATCAACTTGATGCCATCAAACTGCTGTCATGGGAATCCTCCTGCCCCCTGGGACCTGGGCATCTTGCCTTTCCTTTCCTCCTCCTGCCGAGCCAGCTGGGGAACTAGGTCCTCCTGAGCGCAGCTGGGACCGGGGAGCAGGCCACATTGGCGCCAGAAGCCAGCAGGGCCCAGTCCCGGGGGGCAGGGGGTGGGGGGGTTGCTGGGAGTCATGGCCCGGGGCCTGCTGCGTGCAAAGTCCCCAGCAAGTCTGCTTCCCAGGAAATCCTGCTGCTGAGCCCACACCGGGAGCAGAGGGGCCAAGCGCCCAGGGCCACCCCACTCTGCCCCTCCTTCTGCCGACGTCCTTCTCAGGGGACCAAGGCTGCCTCGACGGGGGAATGAAATACTATAAGTTCAAGTGAAAACCAAACCCACCCAGCTCTCCCATCCTGGAAGGTGGCAGCTGGGTCACCTCGGAGACGCCCTGGGTTTGGATGCTGCTGAGTGACGCAACCACCTCCCCCTTTCCCACCTCCCAGGGGACACTTGTTGCCCTGTGAGCTCCTGGGAAACGGTGGGTGTGCTACCTGGCTTCAAGGGAGAGGGGCAAAACCCGGTAACCTCTCCAGCCCTCGGACTTGAGTTTCAAAGGCTATCCTTTCCTTGAAAGAACTTGTGAGTGGGCATCCGGTGCCCCTTCAGAGATGCTGATAGTATTAACAGCAGTGATCGTTGGTCCTTGCCACATGCCAGCTTAGTTCTAGACAGCACTGCAGAGATAAACTGATTTCACTCCATGGTACCGCAGGTAGAAAAGTGGAAGTGAAGTTGCTCAGTCCTGTCTGACTCTTTGCCACCCCATGGACTGTCACCTACCAGGCTCCTCCGTCCATGGGATTTTCCAGGCAAGAGTACTGGAGTGGGGAGCCATTGCCTTCTCCAGCGGATCTTCCCAACTCAGTGATCGAACCCAGGTCTCCCTCATTGCAGACAGACACTTTACCGTCTGAGCCACCAGGAAAGCCAAGTGAAAGTATGGCACTAAAAGTCCAGTTGATTTTAGAGGGTGAACAGCACTCCACGTACTCAGAGCATGGCTGGGATGTTGAGTTAACCATCCTTTGATAGTTACCTGAGTTTAACACTCATGAAGAAACTTTAGGAAAGTGCAACTAAAATTGACCTCACCTGGAAGCTTTAAAAATCCAGCTGAGAAAACCATGTTCTAAAAGTGAACCTGGGATCTAGATTTTTAATCTTGTTGATTTAGATACCACCTTCTCTGCATAGTGGCTTGGTGTAGTTGGGTGAGAGTCAGTTGAGGTCAGTAAAAAGTCCAAACAGAAGAATTTTGGGAGGGGTTTTTTAATTCCCTCTGAGAGTTTTTAGTGAAGCTGACTTTGTATTGGCTTTGCACGAGGTGAGAATAATTTTCAATTAACTTGACATCATACAAGCTCATGTTATTTCCTATAAAAGCTACTTTTTTAATCCTTAAAGATGGTTTTATAAAAAAAAAAAAAAAAGATAATTTTCCTGTATTTGTTCTGAGTGTCACATTCCTAGTTAGTGAAATCTAAACCTGAGAGTTAGGAAGAAACTATTTGAATAAGGTCCTCACAACCACCCTCCATCCCTTTCCAGCCCTTGCCCTTTCACAGACACCATCAGGAGGCTTAACGGAATCACAGAGTTCATACAGGAGAGCAACACAGTCAGATACGGGGGAAGAGCAGACCTACTCTATCCATCCTGGTGCTGAAGCAGCAGCAAGGTACCCAAAGCTCAGGGGAAGTACTTAACACACAAATTAAGCTCTAGCAGCTATGACTGTATTGCATCAGTTAGCACTCAATTAGGCTGAGGCACACAAGCCCTGAAGCAACTGGAACTGCACTTTGCAATAAGGAGAGGGCGTCTTGCACACCTGTGAAAGATCAAGTCTGTGCACTTGAGCTTGTCTTCAGAAGAGAGGGTGATCCTGACAGTGGGAGGAGACAGAAAGCTGTCTGGGCTGCTGGAAAATGTGGGATCTACAAGGGTGGAATCTTAGGCAAGGTTATTATACATACCTCATCTGTGCATTAGAGTAAGGACCTGGATCCTCACTTCTGATCCCACCTAAGGTGGTGTGTCTATGGGGCCACCTTCAACTGTCAATATGGAAGAATCTGGCCAACTGTACCAACTGGAAAATGTAGTTGAGAATGATAAATAGTTTTTGAAAAGTCATATAACTAGTATGAAGTAGACTCTTATATTGGAGAAGGCAATGGCACCCCACTCCAGTACTCTTGCCTGGAAAATCCCAGGGGCAGTGGAACCTGATAGACTGCAGTTCATGGGGTCACTAAGAGTTGGACACGGCTGAGCAACTTCACTTTCACTTTTCACTTTCATGCATTGGAGAAGGAAATGGCAACCCACTCCAGTGTTCTTGCCTGGAGAATCCCAGGGATGGGGGAACCTGGTTGGCTTCCATCTATGGGATTGCACAGAGTTGGACACGAATGAAGCGACTTAGCAGCAGCAGCAGCAGCAGCAGACTCATATACATCATTTTCTTATCTGATACCAAATCCCAACTCTCTTCCCCTCTGTACTATTTAATAAATGCAACAGTAGAGAAAAATATGGAAATGTATACAGAGAAAATAAACAAGAAAAGTGTGTAAAGGAAGATAATAAGAAAGGGAATTACCTTTCCCAAGAGAATATCAGTTCAGTTCAGTTCAGTCGCTCAGTCATGTCCGACTCTTTGTGACCCCACGGACTGCAGCTCGCTAGGCTTCCCTGTCCATCACCAACTCCCGGCGTTCACCCAAACCCATGTCCATTGAGTCGGTGATGCCATCCAACCATTTCATCCTCTGTCATCCCCGTATACTCCTGCCTTCAATCTTTCCCAGCATCAAGGTCTTTTCTAATGAATCAGTACTTCCTATCAGGTCAATGTATTGGACTTTCAGCTTCAGCATCAGCCAGTGAATATTCAGGATTGATTTCCTTTAGGATTGACTGGTTTGATCTCCTTGCAGGCCAAGGGACTCTCAAGAGAATATACAATTTTGCAATTATTAAAGTGTTACATTTTTAACCAAAACGTAAAACAAACAGAAAATCCTTCAAAGCGTAGTAAACAGGTTGAGCTATCTTCTGAACTCTTGCTAACACATCACATTTTCTAAAGAAGTGGATAGACATTGGTCAAAACTTACCGCAGTCTCTTCTTCCTTTTTTTACTTCAGTATTTTATTCATTCATTCCTCTGTCAACCCATATTTTTTTCCCAATGTTGTCAAGATTATAGTTTACTTGGGAAGTAAAATATATGAAGGGAAGCAGTGGACAGCAAGTTAGGATGGTAGTCTGAGCCCCAGAGTTATGCCGGCTGGTGGGTGAGTTTTTCAGGTGGCGCAGTAGTAAAAAACCCACCTACCAATGCAAGAGGCACAAGAGATGTGAGTTTGATCCCTGGGTCAGGAATATCCCCTGGAGAAGGAAATGGCTATCCACTCCAGTATTCTTGCCTGGAGAGTCCCGTGGACAGAGGAGCCTGGTGGGCTACAGTCTGTGAACCTGCAAAGAGTCAGACACAACTGATCACACACAGAACAAGGTGAGCAAACACGGCGCTAGAACCCAATTAGCACAACAGGACATGCCTATATTCTGCGGGTCAGAGAAGACTTCAAGTAGAAGTGACTGAGCTGAGATTGACAAGGGTTCAGAGCTGCCAGATGGAAGACACACTGCCCTTAAGCTATTCCCAAAGAAGAAACGTGTCATTTCCATTTTCGCCACTAAAAATAAACCATTCCTAAAACAAGGAACCTAGTCATCTTTATTCCATTTGAACAGTGGCAGAACCATGAGTTCAGGGACTGTAAATGACTATTCATCCCTGAACTTGCTTCTTCTAGTTCATCTTGGCCCAGAGTACATGTTTAGCACTTATTTCGATAGTAAAGGAAGGGTTTTCTTTATGTTTTCAGAAAATCTTGTCTTTAAAAAAACAAATCATTGAGACTTTCTAAGATTGGGGCAAAGGAGGAGAAAATGAATGAAAATAAACACATATATTAAAGTCAAACTGCATCTTCTCAAGACTAAATTCAGGATTCTCAGTTGTCAGATTGAGGTAAATGGTTTAAGAGAGAGAAATTGCCAGTCTCCCTGCCCATTAAAGACAGAACTTGAGTCCTGAGCCCTGTGACTATAAAACTCTTGTCCTGGGCCATAGATGACCTGCAAGTGAGCAAGGGTTTCCTTAGCTAAGCATGGGGATACACGGTCAGGTAGCACACCATCATGGAAGTTCTCGTGAAGGCCGACAGAAGAACTTGCATTTTTGAAGTGTGAGAAGTAAGTACACAAAATCTAGTTCATTAGCCTTGTTGATCTTAGCCCCATGCTTTGTCTTCCTGTTAATTCCTGCTGACCTGGACCCAGGATACCTCTGGAGGAGTTGATCCCTGCACCTACTTGAGCGGCTCAGATTTCATGTCCTCTATCTAGGAACTTTATCTAGGATACAGCATCTTTAGTTCTTTAACATCTTCCCTATATTCTATAACACCCAGTATTCTTGCCTGGAAACCCCATGGGCAGAGGGTTTTCTTCCAGAGGGCTTTGCAGCTCAGAGAGACTGACTTATCCAAGATCACGCAGCAAGTGAGTGATGAGTCTTTGAATTGCCTGAAAATTAATGCAGCAAATGCAGTGGTTCCCAGAAGTATTATATAGAAGACTTAGAGTTCCAGGAATGATGGCTCATAAAGATGTGAAAAAATAAATGGATGATTGTGGAAGCTGAAGATTAATGGAAGCTAATAATAAGACTGAAGACAGAAGGTGGGAGGAGAAGGGGACGACAGAGGATGAGAAAGTTGCATGGCATCACAACTCGATGGACATGGGTTTGCATAAGCTCCGGGAGTTGGTGATAAACAGGGAAGCCTGGAGTCCTGCAGTCCATAGGGTCACAAAGAGTCAGACACAACTGAGTGACTGAACTAACTGAATAATAAGATAAATAGAAGTACTGTCAATTTGCTCCCAAATACTTGACTTTGTAAAGAGCAAACAAAATTCATATCAACCAGTGTTTATTATGTATAAGAAACTTTAATTGATGTTAAAAAAGCAAAGATGTTTAGGCACAGGCTTTCTTACCAGTGTTAAAAAATGAGAGTGTTTATAGACTATAGAACTTAGAGCATAGGATCCAAGAGAGATTTTATATATTATATATCTTTAATGAAGCAGAAAGACGTTATGCTAGTGCTAATATTTCAGTAACAGTATAAAATAGCAGCATTTCAATAAAATTTTACTTTTTGAATCTAAAATTTTAAGAAAGTAAGTTATTCTAAAATTAAATCATTATTTGATATTTGATTCATGTGCCTTAAACAGATAACATAATTAAAGATCAGATCAAGTAGCTTCTGACTTAAGGAAAGTGCACCTTAGTTTAGGGGCTTCCCTGGTGGTTCAGATGGTAAAGAATCTGCAATGTGAGAGACGCAGGTTCAACCCCTGGGTCAGGAAGATTCCCTGGAGAAGGAACTGGCAACCCACCCCAGTATTCTTGCCTGGAGAGGTCTATANTATATATACTTAGTATATAGCACTTAATTTTTAAAAACCTTCTACTACAATAAGTCTAGCACTTTATCTACTGTGCTTTATATATTAACTGATAATTACAACTATCAATAGCTGATATCAATAATTATTTTAGTATTTTTTACATAAAACAATTTTACTACTATGTCTTTCTTTATCTTAAAACCAGATAGAGTCATACTTCATTATTTAAGTGATCTGTTTATAGAGAAATGAAAGCATTCTTGATAATCACTGTGTTTTTGGAGCTTGTATTGAGTAGCTAGCACTTAATGAGTGATAGCCTTCAAGTCTGAAAGTGAAAGTGAAAGTCACCCAGCTGTGTCCAGCTCTTGTGACCCCATTGACTATACGGTCCATGGAATTCTCCAGGCCAGAGTACTGGAGTGGGTAGCCTATCCCTTCTCCAGGGGATCTTCCTGATCCAGGAATTGAACGTGAGTCTCCTGCATTGCAGGCAGTTTCTTTACCAGCTGAGCTTTGAGGGAGGCCCTGAAAATGCCTCGAATGGTACGCGAATGGTCATTACGCAGTGGTGAGATGATATGTGAGGAGCAGCAATCTCTCAAAAATTTTCTACTGAAATTAGCAAGTTAAAGAAGTCACTGCTATTCCAAGTTTTCAGACAGGTAAGAGAGGAGCAAGTGCATCATAAAGGGCTTTTTGGAGAACTCCTCCTCCTGTGAGTCACACTGGTTCTAAATTGTCTGAGAGCGAACTTGAGACTGCATGGCACAGTAACCCCACGTGTAATGTGCTGATAATTAAATCCCTCTGACAATTACATCATGCATTAGCGGGCTCAGCCCGATCCATTACTCATGATCAAGGTCTTGGACAAAACAAAATGGGTACACAAGGGACCATCTGTGGAGCAGATGCTCTTAGGAAAGAAGGCTGCCCAATTCTGTTTACGTAATGTGATCTGTGGAGGGTGGAAGCGGGGGTCCCTTCACCTTTTCCAGTGAGAACCAACCTCATAGAGACAGCGACATATAACCTTGCCATCTTCCAGTCTAAAGTAGAATGTGGCAGAGAGCTAGTAGTCATGGATGATTCCAGCATACCCCAAACATTTTCTAGTACCTGTGCTGCTATCAAGAGGCAGTCACAATTCTCCATTTAGAAAGACCCAAGCTGTTTAAATATTCGATTTCAATGATACTTTGCGTTTAATAACTTATATGTAATGGCAAAAGGCAAATTGATTCATCATTATGATCTTGAATTATAAGACTTTTATCTCCAAAATATACTTTTGGTATACATATCCACACACATGCATACACACACATATACTTTAAATTCTCATGCATTTAAACACAAGAAGTTAAGACTTTTCCTTAAAATTTCTATAGCAACATGATTAATAAAATTTTGGTTTACCAGATGCACACTAAAAGATCAAGTAATGAAAACTGTCAGTTAGACAGTTTTCTTGCATTAGACCTTTAGAATAGAAAAGGAAATAATAAACTCTGAATATATTCATATTAAAAATCAACAAAAAAGCAAGCCAACTTTTAAAAATCAATTTTATCCTGGGTATATTAGCTTTCTACTTTGATCTACATGTTTGGTATCTCCACTCTTATTCTTAGATAGTTGTCTGTAGTTGTTCTAGGGAGTGTTGATATCCAACCAGTGTGTATTTATATGATTAAAGCAGTTATTCTGTAGTTATGTTACCAAAGTGGCTCTCATTTGATTGGTGGGCATGCCTGCTTTACTGGTTTTTAAATATTTTGATAAATATCTCTACCTCTAAGCTACAATAAACATGTCAAATATTATTCACATTCATTATAACCTATTAGCTGAGCAAAGCTCATGAACTCATATTTTTAACATTATTTCTAAGGAAAACATGGGCTTAAATCACTGTCAGAAGTCCCCCAACTGGAAGAAGAATTGTTGGAGTGGGCTCCTCCCAAAGGGTGCCTTGTGCATGATCTGGATATCAAGAGGACTAGTAACTCCACAAACTATCTCACAAGGTAAAGCTTAGAAAATAGTATCTCCAAAGCTGTTGGCATCCTTCTCAACTCTTATTAATGCAAAAAATGATAATACCAATAATAACTAAAATAATTATTATATTGCATGGCAAAGGCATAAGGGACTCATTTACTACCTCCCTCCCACATCCTGCCATTGATGACCTCCTTGTCTTTCCAGGACCCCATTCTGACTTCTAGAGCCCACAGGAAGGTGACAGCTTAGGCCAGATGCTTCTTGTGAGGTACTTATGTCATCTGTTGAGTGACTTTCCCCCTTTACTGACCAGGCAAAGCCACGTGGTGAAGCAGGTGATGCTTCCTACCTGCCTTGTTAGTTCAACCCTGGTGACCTCATTCCAAACTTCCCCGGACCTGCGGGAACCCAGGAACACCTCCCGGCTCACCTGTTCCATTCATTTCCTCAGAGTAATTTGACCCCAGACTCCCAGTGTGACCTTCCACATGTCTGGGAACCCAGATTCTAATAAAAACTTGGAGATGAAGGCAAATCAGATGGGATTCAACTTTGAATTAGGTAAAGAGAATTACTGTGAAAATACTTTGGTGGGGAGGTCAGTTGAGTTGGCATGGGCAACCTAAGTGACAAATAATCAGAGATATGTGACAGTAGGATTTAGAGAAGATAAGCTGGGAAGAAACAAAAGCTGGATGGCTGCAGACGGTGTGGCTTTAACCTATGTCTCACCCCTTCTAGTCTCCAGACCGACTTAAAGTTTATTCTGATAGCTTCCCATTAAGCTATTAGCAGAGTTGATTATAATTGCAACTAACAGATCAATAGCCAATCCTGTCCTTCTTGTTGACTAGCCCTTTGATGGACTCATGTTAATACTAGGGAACTTGACGTGCTGGTAAGAGAACCATCTCACACCAAGCTGATAAGTCTTTAGAATCACAGGAGAAGGAAAAGAAAGAACAAGCAAAGGTGGGGGAAAAAAAGTAAGAAAGTAGTAAGGAGGAGAGGAAGAGAAGAATTCCAACCTTGTAGGCAGCTCTGTTTTTTTTCTAGACATTTGATTGACTGGTCTTACAAGCATGCTCCATTGTGGAGGGTAATTATTTCTCTCTTCCTTACCAAGGAAGCCCAGGGCAATCAGATCAGTCGTGTGCTCTCTAAATACCTCCTTTGAAAAGCAATGTGTTTTAGGTTCCATTTATTTGGTTGCCGATTCTTAACATTTTCCCATTCAAGGAGTCTATGATGAGCAACAGACATCAGTCTCAGAAACCTAGTGTCTAGAACCATCTTTCATGGAGGCTGTCATGGATTTGAAAGAACACTGCAGAGACTTGGTCCTTTTAAAAGCTGATATGGAAACACACAATGTTATTATTTTGTGTTTTGCATTTGTCTGCATCAGAGTGACACGTGATTAGTAAGCCCTTAGTATGAGCTGGGTGCTACACTAAGGACGATTTGTGCACCATCTCCTTCATTTAAAGCACAAATCTATGGCATAAGTGTTATTTCATCCCAAGTACAGAGTTGGTGATGAACAGGGAGGCCTGGCGTGCTGCAATTCATGGGGTCACAAAGAGTCTGACATGACTGAGTGACTGAACTAAACTGACCTGAACTGAGAGCCAGAGAAATAGAGGATGAATATTTAGTGATCTTCCCAAAGTTGCTCGGATGCAGAACTAAAAGTTTCTACCATAAGAGCTCTCAGATTTGCTTCAGTCCATACCCATAAGCCTTGGCTTGTGAGTTAATTCCCAGTTAATTGTAGGATACAGGCAATATATACAGCCTTGTCCTTTCCAACTTTAAGTAGAGGGCTTGTGTAACCCAGTGGCAGACTATTCACAGGAGGTTGAGGGTCCCCAGGCTGAAAACCAGAGATGTGTAGCCTCTGAGGTGAGAAGAGACTCTTCTGTTTTTTTTTTTTTTTTTTTTTTGCTAAACCATAATACAGCACAGACTACACACTTACTTTTGCTGTAGTCCCATTAATATTACACAGTTGTCCCAGGATATATCTCAGATGAGGATGGTGATGGTGATTCCATGGTTCTCAGGGGAAAACTGAAGCTGCAGCTCCAATATTTTGGCTACCTGATGTGAAGAGCTGACTCACTGAAAAAAATCCCTGATGCTAGGAAAGATTGAGGACTGAGAAGGGGGTGACAGAGGATGAGGTGGTTGGATGGAATCACTGACTCAATGGACATGAATTTGAGCAAACTCTGGAGACAGTGGGGGACAGGGGAGCCTGGTGTGCTATAGTTCATGGGGTTGCAAAGAGTCAGACATGACTTAGTGACTGAACTACAACAACAACAAAATTAATTGTAAATTATTGAAATCTTTCCCCATTTTCCCATTGTTCAACATTGTTCAGACACACACACGCTGACTATGGGATAAAAGGTGAAATTGCTAGAAGTCAAGCAGCCTCACAGCCCAGTCAAAGACCCTGATGTCTCCAGTCCTGTGTCCTGCCCCTTTCTGGTCCACACCAGACACGCATTGTGTACACAAGGATTCGTGCTATGTAACAAGCCATGGACCTTTACACACCCTTGATTTTAATGAAGCTGTTCCTTATTTACTCACACATATGGCTCACACTCCTTAAACTCAGCTCAACTCCGAGTTCCCTGAAAATGATCATTAAAGGCACCGGGCGTCATCCTCCGGGACACTTACCCAATGCCAGGGATCTCTGCATCCACTGCCCCATTTCCTCTTCAGGGCATAGAGTCCTCAAGCCATTAGATGTGGGTCTATGTCCTCGGTGATTCTAGTTTCCAGAAGGGTAGTGTGAAGGGTACCTCTTAGGTTAGCTGGTTCATTCCAACAAGTTTTTATTGAAGTATAGTTGTGGTACAATATTATATGTCACAGGTGTACAATATAGTGATTCACAATTTTTTAGAAGTTATACTCCACTTATAGTTTTATAAACTACTGGCTATATTCCCAGTGTTGTACCATGTGTCCTTGTAGCTTATCTTATAAATAATACTCTGTAGCTCTTAATTCCCAGTCCCTATCTTGTCCTTCCACTTTATTCCACCATTCTTTTTTAAATATTTTATTGAAGGATAATTGCTTTACAGAATTTTGTTGTTTTCTGTCAAACCTCAACACGAATCAGACACAGGTATACACATATTCCCTTCCTTTTGAAGCTCCCTTCCATCTCCCTCCCCATCTCACCCCTCTAGGTTGAGAGCCGCTGTTGGATTTTTCTGAGCCATGTCATACTCTAACACACATATACGGAATATAGAAAAATGGTACTGAAGAATTTATTTACAGAGCAGCAATGGAGAAACAAACACAGAGAATAGACGCATTCCACCATTCTTGATTCTCACTGATGTCTGGAAAGATAATAGAGATGCCTTTTTAGGGAGTATAACTGAAAAGGGTGACCGCAGATTGTCATCGTAAATCCAGCTCTTCCTAGGAGAGTTCCAAGCTCCTCCACTGGCCAGCCCTCTCTTGGTCTCAGGCAAAGGTGGGGTCTCACACTCAGGGCACCTACCATCTGCTCTCCCCAGAGTGAAACTTTCATCCTGCAGCAAGCTCATCTGAAAGGTTTGTGGTGATGCCAACCAGCTCCCCAAGTTAACTTTGCAGTCCTGGCCTCTATTTTGACAGTCAGGTTGAGACCGTCAGAAAAGCCTGCCTCACGCCCACTTCCCTTATTTAATTCTGAAGCCTGCTCCATGGGTCCTAAGACGATGTGCCACGATCTTCTATGGGAGCTGAGTGGGGTGACGCCTGAGGTAGCCTGAGCATCTTCTGGAGCTGCACTGTAATTACAGGTGATAAGACACAGATAGTTCTCAGAAGGGCTGGAAGCTGAGAGACACAGTGAACCAGGCAGGTTCCAAAAGAAGTCACTCACTGCCTTCCCAAACCTTGGGGAACTGAGACACTGCCAGCCTTCGGTCTCCGAAGCAGGTCCTGGTCCAACAGCAGTGCAGGTGATTAATAGCTCTTGGGCTTGGGACGGTAACAGCCACAGTCTTGGGGGAGCAGCTGGCTGGTTGGAGCACATTTTTGCCCATCTGCTGTCTAGCACCAGCTCTGAGTGAATTAATGGGGGAGATTGATGAGATGTACAAATGACTGCCAGTGTTTTTAATGTGACAAGAAGGCATATGGGAAGGACTCAGGATATTCCTGTACGCATTTAGATAGAAAGGAAAGCCAATGTGAAATCTACTCCCCAAATCCCAAGTCTGCATGAAGTAACCTTTCAAATCAAGGAAGAACCACTAAGTCATAGCTTCATTCATCTGGCACGTTTGGGGAGAAGAGGATTCCACCGAAATGGACTGCAGGACTGGCACAGTCAATCAGTCAGTGTTAGTCGCTCAGTCGTGTCGGACACTTTGCGATCACATGGAGTGTAGCCCGCCAGGCTCCTCCATCCATGGGGATTCTCCAGGCAAGAAGGCTGGAGTGGGGTTACCATTTTCCTTCTCCAGGGGATCTTCCCGATCCAGGGATCGAACCTGGTGGGCCCCCCGCATTGCAGGCAGATTCCTTACTGTCTGAACCGCTCAGTTCTCTGTGCCGTCCCTTCCTCTGTGCTGAGTGCCTCTGTACCACCTGCACAACCACATGGACATTGTGCTCTTTTCTGAGGTTGAAGCATCTTCTCTGCCATCGCACTCCCCCCCCCCCTCCACACACACACATGCACACCATGTTTCATTGGTCACTTTCTCAGATCTTTAAGAGCTCAGGTTAAATAACAACCCCTCAGATGAAACACCACTGCTTCTTACGCTGACTTACAGACTAGTTAGGCAGCTGCATTTGCCATGTAAAAATGTCTCTCACATTTATTTAATTGCTTGTCTAGTACCCAGTTTTGTAGTTAAATATAAATTCTAAGCCATAAGGCCTGAAGCTGTTCTATGCACCCTACATCTCCAATGCATGGCAGGGCGTGTTGATGAATATTTGCTGCATGTTGCTTAGGCATGCCCTTGGTCACGTGTGTCTAAGACTAACCTGATCCCCATGTGTCCTGTCTGACCCTCTCATTCTAATACATTTTCTTCATCGAAACCAATGCGGTCTGTCTAAAATGAAAATATAATATTATCACTGAAATAGTACTTGTGGTAATCTGTTGATGTGTAAGGAATCACTCCAAAATGTAGTAGCGTAAAATGAGAGTAATGAGTGGTTTTGCACATGGATCTGCCATTTGGGCAGGGCTTAATTTAACTCACTTAGAAACCACTCCTACACATATTCCCCCAGGATGTCAGTGTAAATTGGCAGAATCTGGCAACTCTTCCGGCATGCTCCTGGGTACCATTTCATTCCCGCTTCTTCAGGAGCCACCTGAACTTGATTCTGGTTATAGGTGCAGAACTATGGTTCCCAAACTCTGTGCCAAGGTGCTCTGTGGTGCCAAGGCACCGCAATAAATCCACAGGGATGCCAAAAGGTATTTTAAGGGAAAGGCAGATACTCATATTCTGCCAGACACTTTGTGAGCGATGAGCTTGAAAGATGCTGCGATCTTTTCAATGATGCTTTATCTTTTCAAAACTAAGATCAGTAGATATGATAAAACACAAGGTGAAGTCGCTCCGTCGTGTCCGACTCTCTGCGACCCCATGGACTGTAGCCTACCAGGCTCCTCCCTCCATGGGATTCTCCAGGCAAGAGTACTGGAGTGGGTTGCCATTTCCTTCTCCAGGGGACCTTCCTGACCCAGGGATCGAACCTGGGTCTCCCGCATTCCAGGCAGATGCTTTAACCTCTGAGCCACCATGTAAAAAAATAATGTACAGTACGAAATGGAGGCACAGTGTCCAAACCTAATTCCAAGGTTTGAGAAGCTGTGCAGTGTCCAGCAGTGTACACGTGCCATTAGTAAGAAAGTGTAGTTACCTAAGAAAGAGGTGAAAACATTTTTTTTCTTGCAGTTCTGTGTACCATTTTCTTTTAAATTTCTACTAAATGGTTATAAATGGGTCAACGAACATTAAGAGCCAAACTCGCTTTTTCATCCAACTTTATTGAGGTATGATTGACCTGTAACCATGTATAAGTTTACGATGCAAAATGTGATTCTTTGATACACATATATATTGCAAAATGATAACCACAGTAAGGTTAGTTAACACACCTTTCACCTCACATGAATACCATTTAGTTGTTTGTGCCATGTTGAGAACCTTTAAGATCCACTCTTGACTCTCCCCAGCCCACTGTTTCTCCACCCCAGTTGGATGTTCAATCCTACTTTGTTGGTCAAGAAACAATGGTTTCTGCATAGAATGATTCAGGACTAAAAAGGGAAGGAAGGGAGGAGAGAGAAGACAAGAAGATTTGGGAAAGGAGGAGAGAAGGAACTCCTGCAGATGCCTTTAAATATTTCATTTATGAATTTTAACTTTTTATTTTACATTGGGGTTCAGTGGATTCACAGTGTTGTGTTAGTTGCAAGTGTACAGCAAAAATGATTCAGTTATACATATACACGTATTGATTTTAGTACATGCTGCTCTATTTAAAATGGATAACCAACAAGAACCTACTATATGGCACAGGAGACTCTGCTCAATACTCTATAACAACCTACATGGGAAAAGAATTTGAAAAACAATAGATACATGTATATGTCGCTTTTTTGTAGATACATTTTCTCAGGTGATGGACTTATCCTGGGTTTTTTCTATTACCAAGTAATTATTCTATTACTTATTCTATTACCAAGACCTGTGTGTGTGTTTCATATGAATGCATTATAAGTTTTATTAAAAGCTTTCTCTGTATCTATTGACTTATTCTCATATGCATTTTCTCATTTTCATACATCTAATGGGATAAAGTTGTCTTAGTTTTCTAGGTTTATTAAATTAACTTTTTGTGCACATTTCTATTTTTCTTCTTAAAGTTGGTGTGCTGTAGCTTTTACATAATTTGGTTGGCATATAGTCTGGTGTTTTCACATAGTCTGCTGTAGTTTTTATTAGTTCTCTGCTATCCATTGTGTCACAAGCTTTTTCTCCCATTCTGTGACTTGTACTGTCCTAGATCTGTCTCAATACATATATTGATTTTTAAAAGTTAAATTAGGTTTTCCTTTCTGAAGGGTGAGAGGTATAACTGCATTATATTAAATATTGTTGCATTTATTGCCCATATTCTAATAGCTTTCCACCTGTGTCAACATTGGTGATACTTGTCTGTAATATTCCTTCATCACTGTGCCCTTGTTTGTTATTTTTCTTTTATTAAAGTGATCATGATAGCCTTATAAAATGAGTCATGGAGGGCTTCCTCATTCTCCAGCTTCTGGAAAATTTTGAAAGCTTTAAAATTGCTATTAAGTAATTGACAAAATGGCTGGTGAAGGCATTGGGCTTCCTATTTTGTTTGTGAGATATTACTGCAGATTCGTGGGGTATGTATGTGGGAGTAGGACAAAGACTGAGAACTGAAGAATTGATGCTTTTGAACTGTGGCACTGGAGAAGACTCTTGAGAGTCGCTTGGCCTGCAAGGAAATCAAACCAGTCCATCCGAGAGGAAGTCAACCCTGAATATTCATTGAAAGGACTGATGCTGAAGCTGAAACTCCAATACTTTGGCCACCTGATGCGGAGAGCTGACTCATTGGAAAAGACCCTGATGCTGGGAAAGATTGAAAGCAGGAGAAGGGGATGACAGAGGATGAGATGGTTGGATGATATCACTGACTCAGTGGGCCTCAGGTTGAGCAAACTCAGGGAGATAGTGAAGGACAGGGAAGCCTGGAGTGCTGCAGTCCATAGTGTCGTAAAGAGTCGGACACGATTTAGCAACTGAACAGCAACAACTTCAGGTTCAGTGATTGTACTGGATTCAGGATTATTTAGGGTTTCCTGTTTTTTTCTTGAGCTAGCTTTATTTGTTAAGTTATCTAGGAATTTTTCCATTTGATATAAATATTCAATTTGACTCAGAATTATAAATATTCTACTCATTTTTATCTTTTTAATACCAACTGTATTATTCCTGACATTTGTTATTTTTGGCATTGCAGACCAGATAGGAGAGGACTGTATTTTCAACAGTATCTTATTAAATGAATGGAAAGGTACTTTTTGTCTATTATGATCATGGAAATTCAAATTAAATCTGTAGGACACCATGATGGATATACTTTGAAAAGTCTGCAACATCAAGTGCTATGAAATGTGGAAGACTGGGAACTCTGACACTGTACTGGTGAAAATAAAAGTTGGGTGCAAACACTCTAGACAGCCTGTTGAGATTATGTAGAAAAATGTGACATGATCCTAGCAATTCTCTTTCTCAGTGTATTTCTCAAAGAGCCACTTTTTTGTTCATTATCATGATTATATGAATAGGGAAGGTTGAATATGAGCCACATATGAGCCACAGAGACTACTAGAAGCCTAAAGAGATCTGTATTCAAGGCTGAAAGTCAAGACTTTCCAGACCTTCCAATACTTTGTTGTCCCTGAGAGAAGCTAATTTGTGTCGTTGTGGGTTCATGGGTGTCAACACAGTCTCCTTGGTTTGGTCACAGCTCAGGGACACCTTTTTGCCTTTTCATACTGTCCATGGAATTCTCTCAGGGAGAGAACTTTTCTCAGGGAACAATGGTGAAATTTGATTTCTAGCAAATTAGTTATTTTTTTAATCCCAGAATATGCTCAATTATATGATATAATTTGGTGCTTGATACTTAAGTGAGAGACTTTCAAGGTTTGTACCAGGGCTGAAAGTCAAGACTAACCAGATGTCCCTATTATTGCTTTTTCTCCTTGTTGTTACTCAATCACTAGGTCATGCCCAACTCTTTGGGACCCCATGGACTGCAGCTCGCTAGTCTCCTCTGTTCTCTATTACCTCTGGGGGTTTGCTCAAATTCATGTCCCTCGCTATTTAACCAGTGATGCTATTTCACCATCTCATCCTCTACTGACCCCTTCTCCTCTTGCCTTCAATCTTTTCCAGCATCAAGATCTTTTCCAAGGAGTTGGCTCTTTGCATCAGGTGGCCAAAGTATTGGAGCCAAAGTACTGGAGAAAGAAATGGCAACCCAGTCCAGTATTCTGGCCTGGAGAATCCCATGGGCAGTATGAAAAGACATAATGATGTCCCTGAGCTGTGACCAAAACCAAGACACTGTGTTGACACCCATGAACCCACAACGACACAAATGTCTGCATTAAAAATGATTGTATGTCCGCTTAGTGTAGAAAGTAATAAAAATCAATGATAAAAGTATTTAATTTCCTCCTATGTGTCTCCAATTGCTTTCTACATGTTCCCTATAACCCTTTGTAATAAGAATAATGTATAATGTGAAAATCTAATTAACAATTTTATAAATTTATTACAGGTGTTTTTTAATAAAGTTACCAAATGTTAAGTTAACTTCTCTCAGGGAACAACATTGAAATTTTATTTCTAGCAAATTAGCTCTTTTTTAATCCCAGAATATGCTCAATTATATGATATCATTTTGTGCTTGGGAGTTAAGTGAGAGAAAAAATGAAATTATTCAGTCATTCCAATTTCATGATTATAATTCATCAAAGCATATTTAGGAGTGACATCTCCATGATTTAATAATAACAGAAAAAGGACTGAGATAATGTTAGATATGAGTTAACATCAGGGGTAATTTCTGGGTGCAAAGTATTACGTGCTCAGTTTGTGTTAATTACTCAGCCTTATCCAACTCCGCGACCCCCTGGACTGTAGCCCGCCAGGCTCTTCTGTCCATGTGATTCTCCAGGCAAGAATACTAGAGTGGTTAGCTGCTCCCTTCTCCAGGGGATCTTCCTGACCCAGGGATGGAACCTGGGTCTCCTGCATTGCAGGCAGATTCTTTACTATCTGAGCCAGGTTCACTATACACAAATAACAATCACAACAAAACTAGCATATGCCTATTCCTCTGGACTTTGAAGCATATTTTAAACTCATTCTTCACTTTGATCTTCCTGCTGACACTGAAAAGTACATAGGTAGACTTCATTCTCTGAATGACAAGCTGGAGGCTGAGGGAGGTTAAGGAACTTTCTCAAGGAGCTGCATCTAAAATATGCCAGCCTAGGATTCTGGCCTTGAAGATCATTTTCCCTTCCACTTTACAGCACTGTTCACAATTCATTAACAATCAGACACCTTCCCCCACCATTGCCACACCCTCTTAGTGGGTGTCTCAGCTCTCCATGGATGCTGCTGGCCTGGAGACCATGCAATGTGAGCCCACATGGGCCTCAGGGTGCTCTCATTGCTTGGACTTCTTCTCCCCAGAAAAGAATAAGCTCCTGTTGATCTTATAAACTTTTGAACTGTGGTGTTGGAGAAGACTCTTGAGAGTCCCTTGGACTGCAAGGAGATCAAACTAGTCCATCCTAAAGGAAATCAGTACTGAATATTCATTGGAAGGACTAATAAAGAAGTTGAAACTTTGGCCACCTGATGCGAAGAATTGATTCATTTGAAAAGACCCTGATGCTGGGAAGGACTGAAGGCGGGAGGATGGTTGGATGGCATCACTGACTCGATGGACATGAGTTTGAGCAAGCTCCAGGAGTTGGTGATGGACAGGGAAGCCTGGCATACTGCGGTCCATGGGGTCACAAAGAGTCAGACATGACTGAGTGACTGAACTGAACGATCCTGTAAAAGTCTCCACAGTATTGTCTTTTTGACATTGTGCTTTCTGGTATTTTTAAACATTTAGAAAAATTGCATATGTGTGAAAATGCTCAAGCACACTGAACGCAGAGCTGTGACCCCATCGATGTCCGTCCTCTGATTCTTGCAGCCTCTCCCTCACCCACATTCAGTCCCAGCCATCTTAACTATACCATCCTCTGACATGTTTTTAGTTTTGCTCTTATTTTATGCGTAATATTCATAATTGTATGTTTGAAAGACAGCATACCTTGCTTAAGCAACTAAGTGAGGTCACATTTTGCATCTATATATAGCAAAGTATTTGCCACAGAGCAAGTGTTCTAAATTGGTTCATAAATCCTGTGTGTGTGTTAAGCAAGGAACGAAGCAGTTATATTTTGGGAGAGTAGTGTGTATTTCTGGAATTTAATGTCTGTTTTGATATCAGAAAATGTTGGGGATAAATGTGACAGTGGTACATTGAGAATCACTGGATACACGCCTGTGATGAAAAATGAGAAAAGCGAAGCTGCATTAGACCAAATAAATGCTTGCACATAGAGTGAAAATGGGGTGGTACCTTTGCAGATTTCTAAATAAGCAGAGTCTCAGTGGTCAAGTCCTATGACTATAGAGTTAGACCTGGAATTAAACCCTAACCCACCTTTACTCATGAATAAATATGCAATCTTAGAAAATTATCTTCACTTTCTTAGTCCAAATCCCTCATGTATGAAATGAAGACAATAAAAATTCCTATCTTATAAAGTTACTCTGAGAGGCAAGTGATAGAACAAATACAAGGAGCTTATCAGAGGGCTTGGAAAACAGAAATAGTTATTACTGAGTAGCTATCAACTCCACCATCATCACCATCATCATTATACTAATATTGACCACACTGCTTTAAAATGTACTCAACTTCATCAAGGTAGTGGTTCTATCTCAGGTAGCACTAAATGTATTTCAAATTTATTCATGCAGTAGTGGTTCTAAGTTTCAAGTGCATGTGAAAGCAAGCAGGATACTTGAAGGGGCTTTCCAGGTGGCGTTCCTGGTAAAGGACCTGTCTTTCAATGCAGAAGACATAAGAGACACGCCAGGTTGCGTAAGATCTTTGGATTATAAATGATCTAGTGAGAAGCTGTGTGCTGATGTCCAACATATATATTTTTATACATTTATATAAGCCTGGGCAACCTGAGAAAAGTCAGAATGCTCAAAATCAAGTCCCTGGTAGAGTATCACGCCCAGCTCTGATAGACTCCCACTGCCATTCTCTCTCCACTAAATATATGTAGAGGTTTTCACTATCAGCAAAGAACTACTCACATCTAACCTGAGCTAAAATGCCAGTGAGTTCCATTCTTGTCCTTCTTGTCCTGTGAATGGAGGTAAAATGAATCAGTACTCTAAAGGTCGGTTGAGACCATGCTACTTAGGAAAAAAGAGATACAGCACATGCTATCTTTCTCGCAGCTACAGTGCTTATCTCTAAGTTTCATACATATTAAGGCTGGATATTTAAAAAGAAAGACGCTTGCAGCTCTGGGCACTGGTCCAGCATGAGCTGAATCACCAAGCACCTCTGGGCTTCATCCATTCTCTTCTCATTCCTCTTGATGAATGTAAGACGTCACTGCTCAGGATGCAATTAGGGGCAATAAATGAAGGTCTTTGCAAACATCCCATGCATTTTAAAGCTCTCTATAATTACAACAGCAATATAATTAAATACAAATTTTAAAAACATACAGCAGAGCAGCAAATGTATTACTATAGGACCTTGGCTTCAAAACCAGATCCTGGCTTGTTCCAACTTTATGGCTCATTAACTTTACTCGTGGTTTTCACGTAAACATGAGTCTAAGTGCTGAGCAGGTGCACAGTCTCCATATTGGGTGCAGTGGGCTGTGACCGCACTTGCCTCTGCTCACCCTGTGTTGAAGAGAGCAGCAAAGAGTTGGGGAGGAGATGCTTCAGCTGTTTTCTCCAGCTCTCTTTTAAAAGGGTCCAAACTGTATCATTTAGAAGGAAGATTTAAGCACTTCTGATTTCTCCCTAAGCCACTGGGCTATCATGTGTCTTTTTTTTTAAACTGTTAGTGGATTTAGAAGTTCAGCTTTTATCTTAAATTTTACAGATTCAAGGACAATCCTAGATCATAGCTTCTGAAGGGCCTGAGTGATAAAAATAAATGAATCTTATTACATCTCTTGCAAATAGGTATAGATGTATAGATACATTGGCCTTCCAGGTGGCGCAAGTGGTAAAGAGTCTGCCTGCCAATGCAGGAGACATAAAGATCCCTGAGTCAGGATGATCCCCTGGAGGAGGGCATGGCAATCCACTCCAGTATTCTTGCTTGGAGAATCCCATGGACAGACGAACCTGGTGGGCTACAGTCCATGGGGTTGCAAAGAGTCAGACATAACTGAAGTGACTTAGCATGCACACATGCATATATATATTTCTTTCTGGAATTTTATTCTCAAAATCAAGTTATATAGAGAGGTGTATAGCTGGATGTGAGAGTTGGACTGTGAAGAAAACTGAGCACCGAAGAATTGATGCTTTTGAACTACGGTGTTGGAGAAGACTCTTGAGAGTCCCTTGGATTGCAAGGAGATCAAACCAGTCCATCCTAAAGGAAATCAGTCCTGGGTATTCATTGGAAGGACTGGTGCTAAAGCTGAAACTCCAATACTTTGGCCACCTGATGCAAAAAGCTGACTCACTGGGAAAAACCCTGATGCTGGAAAGGATTGGGGGCAGGAGGAGAAGGGGACGACAGAGGATGAGATGGCTGGATGGCACCACTGACTTGATGGACATGAGTTTAAGTAAACTCCGGGAGTTGGTGATGGACAGGGAGGCCTGGCATGCTGCGATTCACGGGGTCACGAAGAGTTGGACACGACTGAGTAACTGAACTGAGCTGAATAGCTATAATTCCTTTCTGAAATTAGAGCCGGGCTATCTGTTGGGGAGGAACTGAAATAACAGTGCAGACAGGAAGACCTGAAGTGATTTCTCACATGAGCAAACACCAGAGAAGACAGTCCACAAGGTGGGAAAGGATTCCAGGAATTCAGCACTGGGCCTGGGTTGCTGATAGTGAATTCTCCAGAAGGTCACTGGCATTAACAAAGGTACCCATCAGTATGTTTTTCTTGTGATTCATTAAAAACAAAACATCTTGGGACTAATTATAGATAGAGATGCATATATCATATTTATGTATATATGCATGTGCATATATTTTATATGTAATAATATATATGCATGCATTAAATATAATGTAGATATTGTATACATATACATATACATATACATGGCAGGTGAGAATGGTTAGTGGGGCACTGATGAAAGAGGAGAGTGAAAAATTTGGCTTAAAGCTCAACATTCAGAAAATGAAGATCATGGCATCCGGTCCCATCACTTTATGGGAAATAGATGTGGAAACAGTAGAAACAGTGTCAGACTTTATTTTTTTGGGCTCCAAAATCACTGCAGATGGTGACTGCAGCCATGAAATTAAAAGACACTTGCTCCTTGGAAGAAAAGTTATGACCAACCTAGATAGCATATTAAAAAGCAGAGACATTACTTTGCCGAATAAGGTCCATCTAGTCAAGGCTATGGTTTTTCCAGTAGTCATGTATGGATGTGAGAGTTAGACTGTGAAGAAAGCTGAGCGCTGAAGAACTGATGCTTTTGAACTGTGGTGTTGGAGAAGACTCTTGAGAGTCCCTTGGACTGCAAGGAGATTCAACCAGTCCATTCTGAAGGAGATCAGCCCTGGGATTTCTTTGGAAGGAATGATGTTAAAGTTGAAACTCCAGTACTTTGGCCACCTCACGTGAAGAGTTGACTCATTGGAAAAGACACTGATGCTGGGAGGGATTGGGGGCAGGAGGAGAAGGGGACGACAGAGGATGAAATGGCTGGATGGCATCACTGACATGATGAATGTGAGTCTGAGTGAACTCCGAGAGTTGGTGATGGACAGGGAGGCCTGGCATGCTGCGATTCATGGGGTCGCAAAGAGTCAGACACGACTGAGCGACTGAACTGAACTGAACTGAACTGATCTTGTTTCTTAGGCATTCCTGACACACTCTTCAGGGTGTTACACGTCATGACGTCTGAATCTTTCCTGACTTCCCATTTGATGAGACAAACATCCCAACTCCCTGTGGATCAGATGAGGTGGAAGTTACGTCACCCAACCCTGACTCTTGCCCTCCTGCTGACTTTGAGATGCAGTCTGGGGGCTTTCAAGTCCTGGGGCTTGAAATGAAGCTCTCCGGCTTCCAAGGCTCCCATGTTAAGACATACATTCTTGGATGGCATTGCCGACTCGAGATGGAGTTTGAGCAAGCTCTGGGAGTTGATTATGGACAGGGAGGCCTGGCGTACTGCAGTCCATGGGGTTGCAAAGAGTCAGACACGACTGAGCAACTGAACTGAAGAAAGGGAAAAGGATGCAGGAGCAAAGGGGAGCATACACACCTCTGCATTCAATTTCCCGCAGACTGAAGTGTGGAAACTCAGTGGCAGGGCACTGGAAAATGAAGCTGCCTTTCTGCGCCTTGAGCATAGTCCCTGGTGGCTGTGTCATGCACCGCGCTTCCTCTTCTTATCAGCACCCTTCAGTTTACCTTCACGGTGTCTTTTTCCCTCGTAGTTTCATTCATTCACCAGCTTCCCTGGTGGCTCAGATGGTAAAAGCATCTGCTTGCAATCCAGGAGACCCAGGTTCGATCCCTGGGTTGGGAAGATCCTCTGGAGAAGGAAATGGCAACTTACTCCAGTATTATTGCCTGGAAAATCCCATGGATGAAGGAGCCTGGTGGGCTACAGTCCATGGGGTCACAAAGAGTCAGACACAACTGAGCAACTTAGCAATTACTATCTTCCTGAACCCTGTTGCTGCCCATCTCTGCTTTGTTAAACCTCAGGTCTCCTTCCCTCTAGGAAGGAGGCCTCTCTGAGCCCTCCCCTCCTCCTGTATGAACATCCTCTCCATCCCTCCCATTCATGATCAGTCACTTTCGCCATCTCTCTCTTTCAAGTGTGGGTCCTTCAAAGAAGGGACAACCTTTTTCATCTCGGTATTTCAGTGTTCCAGGTATAGAACTATTTATGTTCCAAATCACTGTGTTATACCTGCTATGCTGTGCAGATCACCGTGGGTGATGCCATTAAGACTTTACAACAAGCCTGTGCATCTTGTGCTCAGCTTTCACGGGGAAAACCCAACGCTGTCTCTGAGCGCTTGGCCTGGCTCATATGAGGAAGCATCGTTCATCTCAGCTCAGCCCATGATTCTCTGTGAATCATGGGCTCAGCCAGCTGCTGAGGACGCTGAAGGACGCCTGATGGAAACTGCAGGAAAGGTGTGAGGATGTATTTTAGCCAATGTTGGCAATTTGGAGGCAGTTTGATCTTTCCTAGTGTCCTCAGTCATCTCAGGGGCTGCGTCCCTTCACAAGTTAAGTTTTATTGACATGATCATTTTCAAATGCAGATCCCTCCTGCAAAGGCTCCTTTACTGTGCTGAGTGCTATATTCTTAGAAAGTTGAGAAGGGTTGCTTGAACATTTGCAACATGCCTTTCCAGGAAACGACTCCACTTAGGTATTGACTTTGCTGGTGCAGGTCCATAAAATGTGATGCTGTGTGCTTTGATTTTGAAGCTGTGGTGCTGTCCTTTATAAAGATGTCTTTGCCTCCCATGCACTCTGCACACAGTAACTCAGACACAGGGTGCTGGGTTCACTGGCAGTCAGGCGGCTGGCCTCTCTCGTGTGCCATTGAGCTCACAGTCAGCATGCTGTGTGTGGAGACTCAGAGAGAAACTGAGGAGGTGTTTCACATGCTGGCGCTTCCCTACATGAGATTCTTTCTGTGTGAATGCAAAGCCTCATATCTTAGTTTTCCTGCACCAAGCCCCATGTACAAAACATTTCACAGAATGATAAAGACCATCAGTTCTTCGCAAGTCCATTTTAACTAAATGTTAGTCGAATAATAGGATTGTATTCAGTAACCACAGGAACTGGTTCAGGGAGGGTCATGTGATTAAAGCCAGGTCAGGAAGGCCTCTCATTCACTTCTGCTAAAAACATTGGAAATGACCATTCTCCTTGTGCTGAAGCTTGCTCGTTTTAAAGAATATAAGCTTGGAATTGCTGACAGCCACGGATGCTGTGCTTGGATAAGGTCTACAGGAAAAGAATCTAACCTGGAAGAGCAATAATGACCACAGCTAAGCACCTCGACCCACTGAGCTTCTTCCTCAGACATCCCCATTTCTAGATTTAATGTATTTCCTGTTTGGTTTAAACCAAACTGAGTCATTTACTGTCATTTGCAGCGAAGAGAGTTCTGACTAAGACACTTATCTTACATATCCAAGTCAAAGCCAACAGTGAGCTATGCCTAGTTCACAGTCCTTCTGACACTTGGACTTGGCATTAGAAGCTGGCATTCCCAGTGCCTGTGTCCTGATCTCTCACTGGGGACTTGGACTTGAACACAGGTTACTGGTTTCTGTAGTTAAGTATATCATGAAGCGTTGATTCTATTCTAGGCAGTTTCTTGAAATTCTGAACTCTGCTTTCTCGACTGCCCTCGTCCCACGAAAGAGGATGCTAACACATTCCAGATGCTCTGGTACCAATATTTTCATCGTCAGTTGTCCTCATTCTAGTGTCATAGAGATATGAGTGATCTCTCTCTCTTTCTCTGCCGATTGTGAAGAATCACATTAGCTTTCTAATACAAGAATGCTCTAGCTGTAGGTTTCATGGTGCAGCATAGTACTTTAGGATGCATGTGGTCTCTGTCCCTTACAGCATATTTGAGGACTTACTTTCTTCAGTAACTCTAACAAGGGAAAGAAATAAAAGACATGCAGACTGAAAAGAAAAAAAGAAATAAAGGAAAAAAGCTCACATGCAGATGGTATGTTTGTCTATGTAGAAAATCTCAAGGAATAAAACACCAAAACTTCTTCTAGGACGGATCAGTGAGTTTTGCAAGGTTAGGGCTGCACCGTATGAATTTGGAAGGAATATGATTCAGCCCACGACTTTAGCCATTAGTGCAATAGAAGCCATAAGCACAGTGGATTTTCTAAGAAGTGGTTCTCAACATTTTCAACAACAAAACACACACACACACACAAATGGTAACTATGGGATGTGATGGATATATTAATTAGCTTGATTTGGGATATTATTTCAAAATGTGTATCTATATGTATATATAGATACGCATATAAACGTCATGTCGTATACCTTAAACAAACACACTATTGGTCAATCATACTTCAGTAAAGCTGGGGAAGAACTACAATGATAGATGTATTATCACACACCTATGAAAATGACTAACAAAATTAGTAACAACACCCAGAGAGTGTATGGTGAGGATATTAATAGACTGCTGGTGTGAATATAAAATGGTATACACACTCTGAAAGGCAGCTTGGGTTTTTTTCTTATTGTTGTTTGAGCAAAACTACTACTACCTTAAGACCCAGTAATTGCACACTTGGGCCTTTGTGCCGGAGAACTGAAAAGCCAAGGCCACACAAAAACCCATATGCAAGTGTTCATAAGAGTTTGTTCATAACAGCCAAGAAAGGAAACAACTGAGATGACCTTAAACAGGTGATGGTTAAACAATCCCAGTGGAGCCATACCATGTGATACCACTTAGTGATATAAAAAAAAAAGCAGACTATCAATGCCCGTGACAACCTCAATGCACCCCCTGGGAATCTTGCTGCGTGAATAAAGCCAATGCCCAAAGGACTGTAGGATTCTATTCATATAAGATCTGAAATGACAAAATTGTAGAAATGGAGAACAAATTATCCACTGCCAGGATTAAACAGAGAGTGGGGACAGGAAGGTAGAGGGTGTGACTATAAAAGAACAACAGGAAGAATCCTTGTGGGAATAGAAACATTCACTATCTGGACAGTGTCCATGGTGACATCCTGGTTGTGGTTCTCTGTAAGAGTTTCCAAGATGATACCATCAGATAAAGTTGAGGGGAAGGTGGAAGAAATCTTCATTATTTCTTTTTTTTTTTTTAAGGTTTATTTAATTTTCTTTTTTTTTTTTTATCTTTTTAGAATCATTTTATTTTTTTTATTTTTTTACTGTACAATATTGTATTGGTTTTGCCATACATCAAGATGAATCTGCCACAGGTGTACACATGTTCCCCATCCTGAATCCCCCTCCCAACTCCCTACCCATACCATCCCTCTGGGCCATCCCAGTGCACCAGCCCTGAGCATCCTGTATCATGTATAGAACATGGACTGGTGATTCATTTCACATATGATATTATACATATTTCAATGCCATTCTCCCAAATCATCCCACCCTTGCCCTCTCCCACAGAGTCCAAAAGACTGTTCTATATATCTGTGTCTCTTTTGCTATGTTGCATACAGGGTTATCATTACCATCTTTCTAAATTCCATATATATGCGTTAGTATAAGAACAAAATACTTAGGAATATATCTACCTAAAGAAACAAAAGACCTATATATAGAAAATTATAAAACACTGGTGAAAGAAATCAAAGAGGACACTAATAGATGGAGAAATATACCATGTTCATGGATCAGTAGAGTCAATATAGTGAAAATGAGTATACTACCCAAAGCAATCTATAGATTCAATGCAATCCCTATCAAGCTACCAACAGTATTTTTCATAGAGCTAGAACAAATAATTTCACAATTTGTATGGAAATACAAAAAACCTCGAATAGCCAAAGCAATCTTGAGAAAGAAGAATGGAACTGGAGGAATCAACCTGCCTGACTTCAGGCTCTACTACAAAGCCACAGTCATCAAGACAGTATGGTACTGGCACAAAGACAGAAATATAGATCAATGGAACAAAATGGAAAGCCCAGAGATAAATCCACGCATCTATGGACACTTTATCTTTGACAAAGGAGGCAAGAATATACAATGGAGAAAAGACAATCTCTTTAACAAGTGGTGCTGGGAAAACTGGTCAACCACTTGTAAAAGAATGAAACTAGAACACTTTCTAACACCACACACAAAAATAAACTCAAAATGGATTAAAGATCTAAATGTAAGACCAGAAACTATACAACTCCTAGAGGAGAACATAGGCAAAACTCTCTGACATAAATCACAGCAGGATCCTCTGTGACCCACCTCCCAGAATACTGGAAATAAAAGCAAAAATAAGCAAATGGGACCTAATTAAAATTAAAAGCTTCTACACAACAAAGGAAACTATAAGCAAGGTGAAAATACAGCCTTCAGAATGGGAGAAAATAATAGCAAATGAAGCAACTGACAAAGAATTAATCTCACAAGCAACTCCTGCAACTCAACTCCAGAAAAATAAACAACCCAATCAAAAAATGGGGCAAGAACTAAACAAACATTTCTCCAAAGAAGACATACAGATGGCTAACAAACACATGAAAAGATGCTCAACATCACTCGTTATCAGAGAAATGCAAATCAAAATCACAATAAGGTACCATTTCATTATTTCTTATAACCACATGTGAGCCTACACACATCTCAAAAGTCTAACTAAAATATATAAGTGAAAGTGAAGTGAAGTGAAGTCACTCAGTCGTGTTCGACTCTGCGACTCGTGGACTATAGCCCACCAAGCTCCTCCGTCCGTGGGATTCTCCAGGTAAGAATACTGGAGTGGGTTGCCATTTCCTTCTCCAAAATATATAAAGGAACTGCAAAAGAATATATTTCATCAATAAAGAAATTGACCCCAAATGGAAGCAGATTAAGAATCGCAGAGCAAAGGGGAAAATATGACTTACATTTTCTTGGCCAAGGTTTGACCTGAAATTAACCCAGTCCCCTGAGAGGCAGCTGAGTGGTGTCTGCACTCAGACCTGCAGGTGACTTTATGGGTTAAAATGGAATGGTACTGTGAAGGTGAGGGGACAGAAATCTCTTGATTAAGTATATGCTCTTTGGGTCAATTTTTCAAGCCGTGGATAATCATCCTCAAAATGCTCTGTCTCACCTCACATGTCATGAGGTTGACCCAGGCTCATTCTTTCCTCTCCACACTTAGGTTTGTTCCACTCAAACATTTTCCAGAACTTTCTGGCCATCATGGGTACCCACAGGCTCTCCTACCCACCCTCACCTGAAATCCTCTTCCTCACATTCTACTTGGTATCTCCTACTCATCTTTCAAAACAAGCTCAGACTCTCCTTCTCCCTTCCCTCAACTCACCATCGTTCTCTATATCTGTCACCTAATGAATGCAGACACTGCATTTTAATGATTTTTGCATGTTTCCATGCTACTCTCTTAGAATCTTCAAGAACAAGGGCTACTTTTTTCTTATTTCCAACATCTGTAAGCATCTAGTAGATTGGCTACCATTAGTAGGATTAATTTACTAAACTGTAGACTAAGACTCTGACTTTATCCTGCACTGACACGACAGTACCCCCCACCCAGACACCAAGTCCTTTGTTCATTTCAGTCTGCCTTAAGGAGACTTTTTCTTGGCCCCTGAAGCTTAACTGTCCATAGGTATGAGACAATGGAGACTCAAGCTATGCGCACTTGGCCAGAAAGCTGAGGACCTCAGGAGAATCATAGCAGGGCAGGAGTTACCTGGTTAAAGCCACAGAAAAACCATGAATATCAGTTGGGAGTCTGGGTCTTTGAGAGGATGTTCTTATTTAATATAAGATGACCAGCTGGGTAAGCTAGGTATTCCTGAGTTCAACTATCTTCTAAGACAGTCCACTCCCCATAAGCATCATCAAGTCACAGCTTAAAAATGATCCAGCAGCAAATATAACACTCCACAAAAATGTTCATTGCTGATTTTAGTAGGAGTTACACAGAGTCTGTGAGGGAGAGGTAGGCAGGTAAAGGAAGAACAGTTTGTGTCCTGTGATTAACGTGCTTTTCATTGGTGACATTTTTGTTGTTGACACAAAGTTCAGGGGGAATTTGTGTCCAGAGAAAGATAAATGCAAAGGCCAAATGTTTTCTACATTTCTATCATATTCTCTTATTCATTTTTTTCATAAACACACTAGAGGTTATGTTTGCAAAAGACCATTGAATGCAACCATTTTTATATCTCTTGGACTATTCTCAGGGTTGGTTTTTAAACATTTTTCTTTTATTTCAAAAGCCTTTAGAAAATAAATTAGAATGTCACAGATTTCAAAGGAGCTATGGAGTTCATCTGACTTAAACTTATTCCCAAAAGTTACGGTGCTGGTAAAAAAATGATATATACATTTTTTTCTTTTGAAAGTGGAGGAGAAAACTGCAGCAATGGAAATGCATAGGAATTATTTTCTCTAATGCAAAAATAACCAATGTGTAATAGATACAATAGCATGATTGCATGTTATGCACTTAGATAATGCCTGAAAAGATGCTTTAAAAAAGAAAAAAGAACCATTGAATATGACAAATAATTTTCTTCATTGATTGAATGTTTAGTCTATTCACTCACTAAGCTGTGTTTGACTCTTTGTGACTCCATGGACTGTAGCACATCAGGCTTCCCTGTCCTTCACTATCCCCTAGGGTTTGTTCAGACTCAGGTCTGAGAGAAATTCAAGAACACTTCTAAGAGGCATATTTTGGGTGATCAACTTGAAACTAGAAATAAAGGGATGGAAACTGACTAATATTGACCATCCATGAATTAGGCTACGTGCTGGATACCTTTGCATACATTACCTCACCATGTATAAAGGATTTGTGTCAACACAAAGTAATGTGGGTTTCTTTCTATAATGTTTATACCCATACTCTATATATTTTGTAACCCAGATTGAGTAATCAAACTGAGGCTCTCCAATCTTACTTTGTTTGACACAGAAATTAGTGACAGATTCTAAATATTTTATTTTAAATAGTTTATTAATATTATATTGATTATCTACAATTTATCTTACAGTCACTATTGTATAAAAAAATGAGGCAGAAAAAATTTTCCTCAGTTAGATAAGCTACCTTGTTTAGATTACAGATCTTCTCATAAAAAGTCTATGCCAGCTAACTGTGTATTGTTTACATGAATTTGTACTTATTATACCAGATAAAACTTTGTAAATGAAGCAATTTTTGTTTGATGCACCTTGGGCTCAGAAACAAGAATGCCTCAATACTCACATGGAACAGCAATGGATTGAAAGCAAAAACTAACCAGGGAGAATAGTAAGGCTGTAACCGTGCTGAACATACATTCTCTAGCCCTACAAATTGGTGCAGTGGGCAAAGATATGATAAACAGGGCTATATTGCATGTTCTTACAAACAACATGCATTTCCCATGTCCTGTTGTGCACCAATTGCTTTGTTAAATGCTCTGGGTGCAAATTCAATCAGGGTAAACATAATTTTTGTGCCTTGAGAATTTATAGCATATATTTCTTGAAATCTGGTTTTTGATCAATTAATCCCCTTTTCTGTATTTATTTATTTTTTAGTTCTAGTAAAGCAATTCTTTTATTTTTATTTTTTATACAGTAGGTTCTCATTAGTTATCCATTCTATATGCAGTATCAATGGTGTATGTATGTTAAAAGCTCAATACATCCCACCCGCACATCCTCCTTGGTATCCATACGTTTGTTCTCTGCATCTGTGTCTATATTTCTGCTTCACAAATACGATCATCTATACCACTTTTCTAAGTTCCACATAGATGCATTAATATGCCGTATTTGGGGCTTCCCAGGTGAAACTAGCGGTAAAGAACCCGTCCACCTCATGCGAAGAGTTGACTCACTGGAAAAAACCCTGATGCTGGGAGGCATTGGGGGCAGGAGGAAAAGGGGATCACAGAGATGGCTGGATAGCATCACCGAGTCGATGGGCGTGAGTGTGAGTGAACTCCGGGAGATGGTGATGGACAGGGAGGCCTGGCGTGCTGCGACTCATGGGGTCGCAGAGAGTCGGACACGCCTGAGCGACTGAACTGACTGACTGCCTGACCAAAGCAGGAGACATAAGAGAAGTGGGTTTGATCCCCGAGTCGGGAAGATCCCTTGGAGGAGGGCATGGCAACCCACTCCAATGCTCCTGCCTGGGGAAGCCAATGGACAGAGGAGCCTGGCGGGCTACAGTCCTTGCGGTCGCAAAGAGTTGGACACGACTGAAGAGACTAATGTACCCATGCACACGCACGACCTTTTCTTTTCTCTCTCTGTGCCGCGCTCTCTAGGTCAGGAAGCGAGTAAGAACTTAGGGGCATGTAGCTAAAGTAACTGCTCCGATGGACGTAGGTGCACCCGCAGATGCCGCCCCTGGGAGGCTTCACTGAGGGCGCTGGACCTCAGGGGGCGTCACGCTGTCATGGTTACCGCACACCCTCATTTTGCTTTAATTTAGGGAGCCCCTCTTAAGTCTGCGCAGAAGGCATCAAGAGGCCATCCTGAGAAAATGAGTCACGTCTCGTGAGCTTGACCTTCCCGGATGCATCTGGCCACCCTGGGCTGACTGTGTTGCCTCTTCCTTCCCGCCACATCGACATCCCCTATATCCCTGCTCTCCTGCCTGCCTCGAGCCTCTGCCGCACCATCCCTGTCTAACTCTTCAAGTACTGCTTCTCACAAGGGCCACACTTGAACCACGACTGGGTCTTGAATCGGCTCCACAGTGTTTCCTGGGCAGGCGGATTCTCAGGTCTGTAAATTTCATCTCATGTCACCTTCTGCAGTTGGACAGTTTAGGCTGACATCACAGCTGTTCTCTGATTCAATAACAGGAATAGGTCTACATGTCTGTCAAGTAACCCATTCTTGTTTTCACAAAAAGGGAGCAATAATTTTGCTTATTCATTTAGCATGCATCTCGTGTACAGGTAAGGGCTATTCAGAGAGGTCCTTTCTCTTGAGGCTTTGGAGGAAGATATTCCTGTCATTAAAAGGTACAAATGTGCAGAGATATTTTAGATAGCTGAAGCCAGGAAGCTGCTGATAGGGAGTCAGATTTCTTCACGGATTTCAAGATATATTCTTGTTGGAACTCGGACTAGAAGACAGAGGCTCATTGGCCAAATTTTGAGACATCTTGGGGAAAATAAACAGCCTTTTATCTAGGTGGGGAGCATGGAAATTAAAAGGACAAGGTCAGCGACTAAACAGAGTTTGTGTCTGGACAAAGGAGTCTCAGGAGTGTCTGTGAGGAGCAGATTCCCATTCAGCAAATCTTTTAAGCACATTCCCAAACTGAAGTTCAGCAGGTTTGCACAAAGGGGTCATCAGTTAATATTTTTACATAACTTGTTTATTTTGATCTTAGGTATATTTCTAGGAAACAGGTATTTTTAAATATGTATATATATCTAATTTGATTATTTCTTAAATTTTTATTTTACAATGCAAGAGAGTTTATTAACAATGTTGTTTTTGTTTTCAGTGTACAACAAACAGATTCAGTTATACACATGTGCTGTTGTTCATGCCCCTCTATTTATGACTCCATGGACTACAACACACCAAAGTTTTCTGTACTTCACCATCTCCCAGAGCTCATGCAAACTCACATCCATTGAGTCAATGATGCCATCCTACCATCTCATCCTCTGTGGTCCCCTTCTCCTGCCTTCAGTCTTTCCCAGCATCAGAGTCTTTTCTAAAGAGTCAGATCTTTGCATCAGGTGGCCAAAGCATTGGAGCTTCAGCTTCAAGCATCGGTCTTTCCAATGAATATTCAGGATTGATTTCTTTTAAGATTGATTTGTTTGATCTCCTGGCAGTCCAAGGGACTTTCAAGAGTCTTCTCCAACATCACAGTTCAAAAGCATCAATTCTTTGATACTCAGCTTTCTTTATGGTCCAACTCTCACATCTATACATGACTACTGGAAAAACCATAGTTCCGACTCTGCAGACCTTTTTGAGCAAAGTAATGTCTCTGCTTTTTAATATGCTGTCTAGGATTGCCATAATTTTTTCTCCAAAGGAGCAAATGTATATGCATATGCATACATGTATGCTAAGTTGCTTCAATCGTGTCTGACTTATTGTGATCCAGTGGACAGCAACCCTCCAGACTCCTCTGCCCATGGGACTGTCCAGGCAAGAAGACTGGAGCGGATGGCCATGCCTTCCTCCAGGGGATCTTCCTGACCAGGGATCCAACCTGTGTCTCTTAAGTCCCCTGCATTGGCTGGTGAGTTCTTTACAAGTAGCGCTACCTGGGAAGCCCTCAGTTATACATATACATGTATCTATTACAGAATTTAGAGCAGACACAGGTATGATTCAATGCATTTTTAAAGATTATAAAAAACAGAGACTAATGAAAAGTATATACATATATACACCATATACTGTTTATATATATATATATTTATACACTACAGTATATTTGTAGCATATATATATATATATATATATACACATGTATGTGTACATGTACATAATGTACCTATATGTGTGTGTGTATACACATAAGCTCACATGGTTGGTATGTTGAGAGAGCAGCATTTAAGTCTCTAACTGAAGGTGTGTCAGAGCCTCTCAGAACAGCACAAATTACATCAAAGGCCTCAGAATCCTTTGGGGTAATTGTTTGGCACAGAAATGACAGTATATTCTGCACTCTTTTCTTCTGTCTACTTGGGAACTTTTCCTAATAATCAAGATGTTTAAAGAGTGTTTTAAGTTCCACTCATCTTAGAAAATAATAGCTGTATTTATTTTGAAATATGTCATATTCTTTATAATTATAGATTATTTATGTCATTTGCTCACCTCATCAGGAAGAACACTGCTCCCAGGAAAGGAGATTTCTGTTTTATTTTCAATTCTGCATCCTCAGGCCATGTCTGCCTTCCATGCACAGGAATGTCTGTCCCCTTTTACTCCATTTCTGTCTATGAGATTTTAAGCCACACCACTCCCTGGCCACCCATTCTCAGATCCAGTACCCGCTGTATTTATGTATAGTTTGTTGTTCTTTTTGTTTAGTCACTAACTTGACTGTTTGTGACCCCATGGACTGTAACCCACCAGGCTCCTCTCTGTCCATGGGGTTCCAGGCAAGAATACTGGAGTGGGCAGCCAATCCCTTCTCCAGGGGGTCTTCCTGAACTAGGGATTGAACCCACATTCCCTGCATTGGCAGGTGGATTCTTTACTACTGAGCTAAATGGGAAGCCCCATTTACATTAGTATTTGTCAGCAGTTGTCTTTTTCCTTTATCTTGCCAAGAGTCTGCCCCCAGCAATATCATCTCACTTCTTGGATTGTCTTTCACCGTCGTCTCCTCATTAATAGATATTAATATATGCTAAACACATCAGTTAAATGCATCATCCTGTCAAAAAGATGTGATGTTGATGGAAAGACAGCCAATTGTGTGCTAAGTAGAAAGACTGCCAGATCCATACTTTTTTTGAAAATCCTTCTTTACTACTCAATACCCAGATTTTCATATGCTGACCTCTCCCTCTCTAACTATAGACATTTATTTCCAACAGCAACTTCATTTAAACTTTCAAAAACACAATGTGCAGTCTTAAAGACTTGTCAAATATCTCCTTTTTCAACTAGTTAGTGTCTCTACCTGGAGAAGGCAATGGCACCCCACTCCAGTACTCTTGCCTGGAAAATCCCATAGACAGAGGAGCCTGGAAGGCTGCAGTCCATGGGGTCGCTGAGGGTCGGGCACGACTGAGCAACTTCACTTTCACTTTTCACTTTCATGCATTGGAGAAGGCAATGGCAACCCACTCCAGTGTTCTTGCCTGGAGAATCCCAGGGACGGGGGAGCCTGGTGGGCTGCCGTCTATGGGGTCACACAGAGTCGGACACGACTGAAGTGACTTAGTAGCAGCAGCAGTAGTGTCTCTACCACTATTGACTCAAATCAGAAGCCTCACTCTTCCTAATTTTCTCCTTAAAGACCCTTCTTTTTTCTCATCATTTAATAATCTCATAGTACCCTCCTACCAAACTAATTTATGAATATTATTCTACCATTTAACTATATTTATTAGTTCAGTTCTTCTGTGCTTTTTGCCTAATCTCATCAAGAAACACACACACACCCAAATTCCAATCTTTTTTTTTTTTTTTGGCATAGCTGTTGCTGTTAAAAACATTAAATTGAAAATACATATCTCTTCTCCTTAAAAACTTCTTGATCGCTCATTGGTCACAGTATAAAGTCTAAACTCCTAAGAAAAGCACAGGACACATAAGCTTCCAGTTCTAACTTACACACATAGCTGAGGGCACCCTCCTTCTGAACATCCTGTCCTTCAGTCATCCACTCTGAAAAGCTCCTTTTCCTAAAAAACAAGTATCACTTGACTATGCCCAGAAGGAAACAGGCTTGTCAGAATTCTAGACATAGGGACACCAAGTAAATGTATATTAAGGTAAACAGTTTACTAGGATTCTCTACCACACCCGCTCAAATTCACACACTTGACCTCTGCTCAAATTCACACAGATCGTGTGCTTTTTCTCAAAAGCACACAGATCGTGGGCATGAGAATCTTAAGTCTGCAGAGAAAAGAGGCTCCCTGTGCACATTGAAACGGATGATGGCCGTTGATTCCTGTGACAGGTGATGGGTGGTTTCTTGTGAATACAAAAGTCTGATGCGGCCAAGCAATCAAGAGAGGAGAGGCTGAGAAGGTGGATGTGATGGTTCAGAGCCGTCTATGGGCCTTGGAGAATAGCCTACCTTTTCCAGAGTGCCAGGGACCATCAAGAACTTTCAGATGTACAAGCTGGATTTAGAAAAGGCAGAGGAACCAGAGATCAAATTGCCAATACCCGTTGGATTGTAGAAAAAGCAAGGAAATCCAAAGAAATAAATACTAAATGTTTTAAATTTTAAGTCTACCCCTTATAAATATGTATTTAGTCAAATAATTTAATTTGTTTAAAAACTGGGGTAATACATTCATTATTGAATAACTCTGAAAACCAAAAATGCACCTGGGAATTCCAATGTGAGGATTGTTCTTTTTGCTTCCCATTTTGAATTCCTGTTGTCAAATGGCTGTCTATAGGCTTTTTTGGAGAAAAAAAATCCTGAAATATTTTGTGGAAAAATAGCAATGTAGGCTTGAGAAATGGTAATTCTTAGCAGATATCCACAATTTCAATAGAAAAGTAACTTTAAAAAATGATTCTTTTCCAGATTTTGATATCAATCATTTCTTTTAATTATAACCATTTCATTCCTTAGAACATAACTTTCCATTATTTATTTACCAAATTTTAATGTTATTTCAGATAAAGATGTAAAATGGAATTGATTTCTCCTTATCTTGATATCTCCTTATCACATGTAAACATGTGGGGATGTTTACAATAATAACTGGCAGTGAACATTTCTCAACTGACAGTTCATCTTCTAACACTTTGGACAGTGAGCATTCTATGTGGCTGCATGAAGGATGTTTTCGTTCACTTGTCGGGACACACAGACATAAACCAAATTATCTTACTTCAAAACAATAGTAACAAAAGAGAAGAAAACAAAAGCTCTTCAGCAAGCGTCTGTAACTCGGGCCACTTACTCTAGCTCTCTGTGCATTTGCTTTCTTCTCAGTGGATATGTCTTAGGTTGTCTCAGGACGAGAACTTAGGACTAAAGAACTTCATGGAAAAGTGCTTCAAAGAGCTCATGACGCCAAATAGGCACTTAATGTGTGTTAGCTGAAACACAACGTTGAAAGACATCAGCTGTGACAGATTTTCTTTCTTTAAGTTTCACTTTGCTCCTTGGTCTTGAAACTTTTAGAAAGCTTCCGTTACGTGTGCTCTTTCGATATGAGAGAGAGAGAAGGAAGTAGGCTGATAGTGCCAGGTGGCTCAGCGGTAAAGAATCTGTTTGCCAAGCAGGAGACG
>SJYT01053207.1:97858-122678 GCA_006410635.1 Cephalophus harveyi
AAAGCTTCCGTTACGTGTGCTCTTTCGATATGAGAGATAGAGAAGGAAGTAGGCTGATAGTGCCAGGTGGCTCAGCGGTAAAGAATCTGTTTGCCAAGCAGGAGACGCGGGTTTGATCTCTGCATCAGGAAGTTCCCCTGAAAGAGGAACTGACAACCCATGCCAGTATGCTTGCATGGGAAATCCCATGGTCAGAGGAGCCTGGTGGGTTACAGTCCATGGGGTCACAGAGGGTCAGACACGACTAAGCAACTAAGCAACAACAACATGATGAGGATGGAGTTTAGACACCAGATGAGAAAGAAGAGGTCAATGGGAGAGGTGTAGACCTGCTTCTGTGTGAGAGTTTAGGAGCATATATGTAGATATGTGGCATCATAGGAGTGTTATTTGTATTTGATGGATAAACAGACTAAACAGATGGACGCTCACAGAGTGAGTATCTTGGAGACAGATCTAGAATTTAAGGCCAAGTGTTTTGATGCTAAGTCAGATTTTCCTTTATCCTTTATAATGGCTTCTTCTATATACATGATTGTACTACTCTGTACATATATTTTATATTATTTTCTATCTACTTACTCCTTGGAAGAAAAGTTATGACCAACCTAGATAGCATATTCAAAAGCAGAGACATTACATTGCCAACTAAGGTCCGTCTAGTCAAGGCTATGGTTTTTCCAGTAGTCATGTATGGATGTGAGAGTTGGACTGTGAAGAAAGCTGAGCACCAAAGAATTGATGCTTTTGAACTGTGGTGTTGGAGAAGATCGAAAATGATCAAGTGCATTATGCATATTGTGCACTTTATTTCTAATTTAATGCTGCCAATGATCTGACAAGGAGTACTGGTCTGAGAGTCAGAGTTGGGGATCCCTGTATTAACTGATATGATATACCAGGGGGAAACCTATTAAAACTCCTGAAATGTAATAGAGTGGATGAGCTTTCTATTGCCGTTTTCTAGTACTTGTACACATTTTAGATAATAGAATTGCATATGTTCTAAAAATATCCATTAGCTATGGGTATTCTCACTTGCATCCAGTATATTAGTAAGTAGCTTTCGGCTTCCCTCATAGCTCAGTTGGTAAAGAATCCGCCTGCAATGCAGGAGATCCTGGTTCGATTCCTGGGTCAGGAAGAGCCACTGGAGAATGGTTAAGCTACCCACACCGGTATTAAGGGCTTCCCTTGTGGCTCAGCTAGTAAAGAATTCACCTGCATTGCAGGAGACCTGGGTTCAATCCCTGGGTTGGGAAGATCTCCTGGAGAAGGGAAAGGCTACCCACTCCAGTATTCTGGCCTGGAGAACTCCATGGATTATATGGTCCACGGGGTCACAAAGAGTCAGACACGACTAAGTGACTTTCAAAAATAAAAAATTTGAGATAGCAGCCCTGTGCAAATTATTTGCATGAGTGTGGAGACATTTCGGTAGTAGTTACTGTCAGCTCATCTGACTTTGTAAGAATGTTTTCTAAGCAGCAGTCTGAGGGTCACAAAGAGTCGGACACGACTAAGTGACTTTCAAAAATAAAAAATTTGAGATAGCAGCCCTGTGCAAATTATTTGCATGAGTGTGGAGACATTTCGGTAGTAGTTACTGTCAGCTCATCTGACTTTGTAAGAATGTTTTCTAAGCAGCAGTCTGCCTTGATATGTAGAAAAGCAGGGTTAACTGAGTGGCTCATTTCTCAGAGCTTCTGAAAGCCCCTGGGCTCAGCCACTCTGCTTTAATCCTGCTCTGCAGATAATGATCTTCATTTTGGCAGAACCTCAAAATGAACTTGATGTTTACAACAGGAAAAAAATGGAGAGCTGACTCATGGCATTAAGACCAACAATTAATAGCAAAGAAGAAGGAATTCCTTCTTCTTTGAATGCTCACATATTCTTTAATAAAGGTAAATATTCATAATCCCTTGCTTTAAAAATTGTGTGCTACTCAACTTCTCATCTCAATACATTTACAATACTGGAAAAAGTGATTTTCAGGTTTTTAAACATACAAATGATGCTCCTTTTTCTTTTTGAAAATAGAAGTTGAAAATAGAAAGCTGGAAAATATGATTCAGAAATATAGTACTATATGTAGATTGTGCAATAGGATATTCATTTCATGACTTCAAAGCAAGGCTTTTTTTAACCCCCTTAGGAAAACCTCCCTTAGAGATGAAAAAAGATACTTTCAAGTATTTCTTCAGAGTTTCATTTACCATTCTAATTTTATTTTTTATCCAATAAAAGAGATTTTTAAAACTACCCATAAATTACTCTAGGAAGGCAAAACCACCCTTAACCATGTAAATCAAGTGAGGATTAAATCATGCTTGCCTATTCATGACAAGCTTTGGCTAGGCATTATCCAAAATAGAACTAACATACACTTTGACTTTTCTTTGGTGTAATTTATAGAAATGTGTCCTTTTTATGGCTTCCATAGCTTTTATTCTTTGTTTTCCATTGATTATAAGTCAGCCCAGTTTGCCGTGGGACATGCAGTTAGTGATGATTCAGATTCAGATCTGTTGCCACTATATTCAGCTATATAAAGAAAATAGAACAGATGACTCTCAAGAACTACTGGGAAAGCACCAGCTAACCTGAGCTAATTATGCTTGTTTATGATGCATTATGGCTTTGACAATAAAAGCCATTAACTAAGGCCCACTCTGCTGTGATCACCGTATAGGAGAATCCATTTCAGAAAAGCTTGTGCTCTCTCTGTGCAGGTCATGTCCTAGAAATTAGTTCAGCTGAAAGACAAAACCCTTTTTGCAGAATCAATAGGTCATAGCCACTTATTTATTAAAATACAACTATATACTATAGATTATATAGGTTGTAAATGGAGAGATTAAATATATAAAATTCATAGAATATATTATAAACATTTTATTCATCCAGCTCTGTAGTATGTAAAGAGATTGAAAAGTTAAAATCAACATTGGCTAACCACTGTTAAGGTAAGAAAAGGTAGAGAGTCTGTAATTATATTGACAGTTATGATAGAATTTGGGGGGTCAATTGCTCAGTCTGCACCATTCTAAAGAGTTCAGGAAGCAAGACAATAAAATCAGAATCTCTTTTTGATCTTTTCTCTTGTATAAACAGACCGACTGTACTAACAATTTTATTCACATAGATACAAATAAAGCAACTTATTGTTCTTTCAAAAGGAAAATAGGATCAATAATATGCAAGCTTAGTCACTCAGTCATATCTGACTCTTTTCTGCCTTATGGACTGTAGCCCACCAGGCTCCATGTCCATAAAATTTCCCAGGCTAGAATATTAGAGTAGATTGACATTTCCTTCTCAAGGGGATCTTCCCAACCTAGGTATCAAATCCATGTCTCTTGAGTCTCTTGCCTTGACAGGCAGATTCTTTACCACTGCCCATTAGTAATGTGCTCCATAATAATTTGTGTTTTGCCCCATTTAAAAAGCTATTTAAAGCAATGGTACAATACAAATAAACTTAAAGAATTTATGATCACTATTTTTATAATTACACTTACATGTGACTCTCCCAAAGAACAAATACAAATATAGGAAAAATTTTGCAAAAAACATTGCATCTCAACTTCATGTAGGATAATGAAATATTGGAAACAGCCTATGGTTCCAAGTGCAGGAGAATGATAAAGTATATTTTGATGTCTCTATTTTAGTGGAGTATTGTGGAGAAGTGTTAAAATAATATTTATAGAGAGTTTACAGTGCCAAGGAAATGTATATGGTATATGTGTAGAAAAGTGCAAGAAACACAAACCTTTAGATAAAATGATGACTCTTAAGTGCTAAAGGATCACAAATCAGTAGAAATACTAGAAAGAAATGGTTGTCTTTGAGTCGTGAATTATAGGTAATTAGTTTTTTTCTTTTTTTGTGCTTTTCTGTATCTTGCAACATTTCAAATAATATATACCACTTTTAATGGGAGGAGATTTATAAAGCTCTTGTCATTTTGATTAAGACACAGCAAGGCCCTTGCGCTTCCCTGGTAGCTCAGCTGGTAAAGAATCCACCTGCAATGCAGGAGACCCTGGTTTGATTCCTGGGTCAGGAAGATCCCCTGGAGAAGGGATAGGCTACCCACTCCAGTATTCTTGGACTTCCCTGGTGGCTCAGATGGTAAAGAATCTGCCTGCAATAGAACCTGCAACCCAGGTCTGATCCTGGGTTGGGAAGATCCCCTAGAGGAGGGCATGGCAACTCACTTCAGTATTCTTGCCTGGAAAATCCCATAGACAGAAGGGCCTGACAGGCTACAGTCCACGGGGTTGCAAAGAATCGGATATGACTGAGTAACTAAGCAGCAGCAAAGATCCACTTAAAGAGAAATCAAATGAAACACAGTTAAATTCATTTCAGCTCATCAACTGTTCCCACATATAATTACAACTACAGTCGGGGGTTGTGCAATGTACAGGTACTACATTTCCTTTCCTTCTTACTATAAAGAAAGGAAAATAAAGGCATGCAGGAACTGGAACTCGAGTATGGGAAGAGAGCTGCCCTTTGAGAGTACTGTGGAGAGGCTCTGATTTGAGCAAAGGGGATCTCTGAAAGTCTCTTGTGGAAGAGAATTCCAGGCAGGAAAAACCAGAGCCAACTGGTTGCAGGCACCAAAGGCAGGCAGAGTTGAGAACAGGAGAGCCTTCTGTGGAAGAATAGATCCTTGAGCTAATTCCTATAACAATGAGTAGGTTTACAAAGCAGAGAGAGGGAGAAAGAGAGAAACAAAGAGACTGAGAGAGAGGAGGGGTCCAGACAGACCAGGAGCCACAGTCTGTGTGTGTGTGTGTGTGTGTGTGTGTGAGAGAGAGAGAGAGAGAGAGGCTGGGGCAGGAGGGTACGGAAGAGAGCGGCAGGGTGTGCCTTTCACAGGAAGCTGAGCGTTACCCCACGGGTAGTGGGAAACCACTGAAGACCCATGAGACCGCAGGTGGCCGTGTGTGTGAATCTGAGATCGACTTCTGGAAGCCAGAGGAGGCAGGCTCTCAGGTCACATTCACAGCAACCCAGAGCAAGGTAGGAGAAGAATGCTCCCCTGAACCCGGGGAGCACAGGAGGTGAGCTGAGAGCCACTAAGGATAAGAAACCTACAGCTCTGGGCCATCAACGGGACACTCAGACACAGGGAATGGCTGAGAAGATGCCGTCCACGAGACTCCGAGGGAATCTGAAGGTTGCCCAAGTTCATTTAGAGACAGGTGCACACGAGTTTACTTTTCTTAGTATAAGAGGTGTGACGGGCAGAAGACAAAGGGAGTCATATGAAAGAGAATCTCCCATAAAGCTGGGACTCTCGTGAGGACCTGTCAACAGCCAACTGTCTCTCTATCTCCACAGTGCATTGTGACCAAAAGGAAAGCTTATGTCCACTGGGACACAGTCTTGTAAAATGCAGAAAACCAAAGGCAAAGAGACCTCGAGAGCAGCTAGACATGATGCATCTGTCCAAAGAAGAAACATGGCACAATTCTTAGTATCAGTAATGAAACAGATCTCTAAGAAGAGCAACTGCCAACCTACAGTCAAAAATAATAATAAAAAAGACCATGCCAAGGCAAAGAGCAACTGGGAGACTTTATTCCACCAGCAGGTCTGCCACAAAAGAAATTTCAAAGGTTATATTTCTGATAGAAAGACAGTAACCCCAGATTGGAAGTTCTAAGACACAACAGTGAATAAACAGTAAAGAATGTGATAAATATGTAAATTTAAATGTTCAAATGTAGCTTAATTTAAATGAATGTAAATAAGCTTTGACATAAACGTAACAACATTTTACCAGGTTAAAAATGTAATATAGATAAAATACACACACAAAATATATATATATAATCAGGAAAGAAATAAAAGGGACTAAAACATTATAGGACTTTTTTATTTGGGAAGGAGGATAAATGCACCCACAAATTTTATGCTCTGACCAATTAAGAACACAGTGTGTAAGTTCTAGGTTAAGTACTAAAAGAAGAGAAAGGATGAGTACTGCTCCCAAAGTCAAAGAAGAAAAGGATGACAAAAGCAGTCAATCCGAAAAGGCAAGAGAGAAGAAGAAACACAGGCAGCTGTGAGGGCTACCAGAGGAGATCGCAGATGTAAATCCAGATCATGAAACTGAAAGTAATGGACTAAACCCAGCAGTGAAAGCACAGAGTCTGACTAAATCATTAAAAAATCACTAGTTTATTTTAGCAAGAAAACCCTCTAAAAAGCAGAGAAAAAAATACATCCTGGCCATTTTCCACTGAGACAAAGTTGGTGTATAAATTTTAATATCAGACAAAGTACACTTCATGGAAAATAATTATCATTATGAAATATACTTTCTCAGTGATGCAGTGTTAAAATTATTGAAATGATGTAACAATATCATGTGTAATATCTATATATCCAAACTGATCTATCAACTACCTATAACCCAACAGAAATGTAATGCACCTAGAAGTGTAACTAATTCACCTCTGCATGTGCAGACCAAGTGGAGAAAGCGGGCGTTTCCATCATTACTTCTCCCAGATTAATGGTACCTAGAGAACACATCCCGCGGGAGGAGGGGTCAAGCACTCACAGGGCTCAGCCGGCTTCCAGAAGGAGAAGGGAGTGAACCTGGGTTGTGAAAGTCAGTGAGGTCAGAGAAAACCACCCGCCACAGGGCGCTTGGAGTTGGGAGCTCTCCTGGGGCTGCGGCTCCGTCTCAGCTCCGGCTGCGGCCCCATGCCGGCACCTACAGGGCCCCCTTCCTGCCCTGGGCCCTCTGGCTTTGCCTGCTCTTTGGTGTGAGTTCTCACCTGGGGACGTCTCGTATGTGCCCACCTGCCTTATGAAGAAGCAGGTTCCCTCCTGTCAGGTTCGTCGGCGGCCCCCAGGACAGACGGCTTTGCATCTGAGCCCCCCTAGAAGCAGCAAGCGCTTTTTCAGGCCCTGGGCCTGGGCGTCTCCTTGCCTCTCCCCAGCCTCTTAGCACCCTGGCCATTTCTGGGAGGCCAGGGGTCCGGCCCCCTTGATGGGCAGCCTCCAAGCCGCACCTGCGCCCCCGGGGGCGCACCTGAGCAGGGCCCGCCGTGGGCACCGGGTCCCGGTCACTCTGCCGGGTGACCTGCCCGCACTAGGCCCGGAGGTCCCTAAGACCTGGCCATTTCTGGGAGGCCAGGGGTCCGGCCCCCTTGACGGGCAGCCTCCAAGCCGCACCTGCGCCCCCGGGGGCGCACCTGAGCAGGGCCCGCCGTGGGCACCGGGTCCCGGTCACTCTGCCGGGTGACCTGCCCGCACTAGGCCCGGAGGTCCCTAAGGATGTGCGGGGGGCTCTCCGCATCAGCGACCTTCAGCTCCCAGACTCCGCCGAGGGAAACCGGCGTCCTGGGCGCGCGTCTCCCTGGTGGCCGGTCGGCTCTGCAGTGGACTGCGAGGTGCGCTCCTGTCGCTGGCGAGCCGTGTTCTCCCTGATAGGCGTGAGCCACGTTCTCCGGCTGCACTTGACCTCCGCTACAGACAGATTCTCCCTAGATGTTTCTGGAACGAACGTTTTCAAGCACGGGGTCCTTTATTACTCATTCATAAATTCAGATTCATTTTATTAAACCTGTACATCAAGACCAACGTTGTGCTGAAACAGGCTGTTTCTTGAGAGAACTGCCGACCATCATAAGATGTTCCGTGTTCCCTCAAATGAGCTGGAGATGCCTGGATTTCACGAGGACCCAGAAATATTCTTAAACCCAGCTTCTAAGAGGTCCTCAGTTATCAGACGCCCTGTGTTCCCGTTCCTGGAGTTGGGGAGGGTTGAAGGGCAGCATTTTCTCTTTTGGGAATGAGGAAATCTTGTAAAGAGTCAGATTCTTTTGACTCAGGGTCCAGGGTGATTGTGTCATCTGCTGAGGCCTATACTGAGTCAAAAGCCACATCATTTATTATAACTCACATTCATCGACACACCTGATTGTGTCGGGCTCTGCACAAACTTCTTCTTGGTTGCCAAGGAAGAAAGAGTCTCAGTGACCCTTGTAAGAAGTAGGCCATCAGGATTTGGACAGGGATGTCTGTGCCTCTACCTGCATCCACGAAGCCGCCCTTACTCACGGCCCTGCCTCACAAGGTGGTCACTGATTTGGGGCCTGACGTGGGTGAGAGGCAGAGCTGAAGCCCAGCTGGGCCCATCTAAGCCATTATCAGTGAAAGCTTGCACCCCTGTCTCGGCAAAAGAAAAAACACATTTCCTCAAATCGTAAAGAAAGAAAATGAAGCGGGTTGTGCTTTTTCTTATAAAAATAAACAGATGACCACAGATAAAAGGCTTTAAGCTCTGCACTTATGGCTAAGGGGAGGGAAAGGTTATATTTTTTTCATACTTAGGTGTCCCCATGGTAACATGGAAAACCCTTTCTACCCTGCAAACCACCCTTGTGCTATCAAGACTCCCCAAGAAATGTTTGCCTGTTTGCAATCTGAGGTTAAAGAAAACTAGACCCATATATACAAAGCTTGAGAGAAATGTTTACCTTTGAGAGCTTTTATTCCAGAAAAATCAACTCTGTTATCTCACGCTCAAGAGTAGATAAAGCTGCTGCTACAAACTTGCTCAGGGTCGGATGATTAACATCTGGAGGGCGTTGGACATGGGGGGCTGGCTGGCGTGGGGCTAGTGTTTATCAGCCGTGGGTGCTCGCCTCGGAGAAGCACTGTGCTAAGTATCCAGGGCCAAAAATGAAAGCCCCAGCTTTGACAACACAGAAAACAGAATTGCAATAATATGTGGTCAGAATCATGGGAACTATAGTGGAAAAGGTACATATGAAGGAGATGTCATTTTTGTTGTTGTTGTTTATTTTTTTTAGCAAGTGTCAGCAATTCTGTGCAGCCCAGACTCTTTCTTTAAAAGTCCTAACAATCATGTTGTCCGCAGATACGTGGAAGCTATAAGTTAACATAGCCAAGAAGGAACAGATAAATGGCTATTACTTTGCTCATTTAAAACAGGAGATCCAACTGCTTCTATCTTTGTGTACTTTAAAAGCCAACAATATATTTTTAAAAAAAATAAGAGTCAGAGACAAATCATTCCACAAACTGTAATGCCCTGGTAATCAACTTTTTCCAGCCTCTCCCAGGGCTGTACAGTCAGTAAATAACAGCACAAGGCAAGAAAGAGAGGGAAGGGGGTGTGCACAGTCAGGACCACCTCTTGCTCAAATGTGCCTGCAAAGGTGCTGTCCTCTCTGTGACCGCACAGACTCCACACACCAGAGGCCTTGCCGTGGCTCATGCAACCACGTTGTGGAAACCACAAAGTCACAGGTGGCTCCCAACCTGTCACCTGGAAGGCAGTGGCCCCTTGATAATCCTAAAGGACAGCACAAGAGTTAGAAGCAGCAATGAGAACACATGCCGCACATCCTCTGGGTAGATTTGGTGACAGGCACATCATGGAGAAGGGAAGGAATTCCAATTGCCTTCTTTGGGCTTTCTGCAGGCATTATGCATTGAGCTTTCAGAACAGCCCTGTGCAATGAGAATTATTAACTCCTTTTTTCTTTTTTTTTTTTTAAATGAGGAAACTGGGGCTCAGAACGTTAAGTGACATGGGGCCAAGATAAGGACAAGAACCAAGATAAGTGATGAGAGGGAAGAAGAAGGATGAGGAGGTGAAGACACAAAGATGTGCTTCTGGTCATGCACAGAACACCTCCCGCCAACTTGAGAATGCCAAGTGGAAAGCCTGGATATCAGCTGAGTTTGGGCCATGGCTCTTTCACTTACTAACTGGGATTTCAATAAGTTCAACAACCTGTGCTTTTTAGGTCCCTTATTCAAATAAACTCAGAGAGCCCTCTGTTAATGAGATGAACTTGTCTACCTGGTACACTGGGGTAAAGACTATACTTCATAAGCAGTAAAGACTCGTCACTTGCTACGAGTTATCACCATAGGAATTCATCTCATCCACAAAAGAGCCATCTGCAGAATATGGACGCACGGTAACTGGTTTTGGTGACAGTCTTTGCAAGAAAAGCACAACACAATTCAGTAATATTTGTAACTAATGTTGTAAAATATCTCTCCAAATTCTAAATGTAATAAAAACCTCTGTGAGTCTACACTATCAGAGAACATGTTCCCTTGTTCCCTGGTGTGAGTGTAGGCTGGTCGTGAGACCCTGTGTTTCTTCGAGGATATTTTATCCTGATGAACCTGATGACCACACGCAGCTCAGTACCTATTGCATGACTTCACTGGTGGGTTTCCAGTCTTCAGGTTTTGCTGGTTTGTATCTGCAGTCTGGCTTGTTGTTGTTCAGCAGCTAAGTGGTGTCCTACTCTTTGTGACCCTATGGACTGCAGCATGCTGGGCTCCCCTGTCCTCCATTATCTCCCAGAGTCTGCTCAAATGCATATGTGTTGAGTTGGTGACGCCATCTAACCATCTCATTTTCTGCCGTCCTCTTCATCTTTTGCCTTCAGTCTCTGCAGTCTGGCTTACATCTGCTTATTTTCCTCACCAGATTGTCCATCGTTACCATTTCATAATTCAACATTGATACTGAGACAGTATCTTGCAGGTCTGGGTACACATGTGAAGAGCAGGCTTTTTAACAAGAGCCACTATAGTGAAAGGTGTTCCTAGAACACTTGTGTTTAATACAATTACAGGAAAAGCCCACAACAATGCTGGGAGGAATGAGAACATCAGGCCGTTTATTATTAAAGCAATATAGAAGAAAGTGAGTTCAGTTCAGTTCAGTTCAGTCGCTCAGTCGTGTCCGACTCTTTGCGACCCCATGAATCGCAGCACGCCAGGCCTCCCTGTTCATCACCATCTCTCGGAGTTCACTCAGACTCACATCCATTGAGTCAAAAACCATTCAATATCACAGTTATCCAAGTCTATGCCCCAACCAGTAATGCTGAAGAAGCTGAAGTGGAACGGTTTTATGAAGACCTACACGATCTGTTAGAACTAACACCCAAAAAAGATGTCCTTTTCATTATAGGGGACTGGAATGCTAAAGTAGGAAGTCAAGAAACACCTGGAGTAACAGGCAAATTTGGCCTTGGAATGCGGAATGAAGCAGGGCAAAGACTAATAGAGTTTTGCCAAGAAAATGCACTGGTCATAGCAAACACCCTCTTCCAACAACACAAGAGAAGAAAGTGAAGAGGAACTAAAAAGCCTCTTGATGAAAGTGAAAGAGGAGAGTGAAAAGGTTGGCTTAAAGCTCAACATTCAGAAAACGAAGATCATGGCATCCAGTCCCATCACTTCATGAGAAATAGATGGGTAAACAGTGGAAACAGTGTCAGACTTTATTTTGGGGGTCTCCAAAATCACTGCAGATGGTGACTGCAGCCATGAAATTAAAAGACACTTACTCCTTGGAAGAAAAGTTATGACCAACCTAGATAGCATATTCAAAAGCAGAGACATTACTTTGCCAACAAAGGTCCATCTAGTCAAGGCTATGGTTATTCCTGTGGTCATGTATGGATGTGAGAGTTGGACTGTGAAGAAAGCTGAGCGCCGCAGAATTGATGCTTTTGAACTGTGGTGTTGGAGAAGACTCTTGAGAGTCCCTTGGACTGCAAAGAGATCCAACCAGTCCATTCTGAAGGAGACCAGCCCTGGGATTTCTTTGGAAGGAATGATGCTAAAGCTGAAACGCCAGTACTTTGGCTGGATGACATCACTGACTCGATGGACATGAGCCTGAGTGAACTCCGGGAGTTGGTGATGGACAGGGAGGCCTGGTGTGCTGTGATTCATGGGGTTGCAAACAGTCGGACACGACTGAGCGACTGAACTGAACTGAACTGGTGGTCCAGTGGTTAAGACTCCATGCTTTCACTGCCAAGGACCCTGGGTTAATCCCTGACCAGGGAACTAAAATCCCACAAGCTGTGAGGTGCAGCCAAAATAAATAAACAAATGAATAAGGTAGCCAAGTTTGTTTAAAGAGCTGTGTGTGCACTCAGGAGTTGGTTTCTGGGAAGGTGTCTGAACACAGCAGCCAAGGAAATAGTCAGAGGAAGGCTTGGGGCAGGTTCCACAGTGGGGGGATGTGGCAATCTCCCGACAGTGTGTAAGAAGTGCACCTATGATGTTCGATTCCTGAAGGAGAACTACTGCTGCCCATGCAAGGAGCATGGGGGGCTGGGGGCAAGACGCCTGCTGGAGCACGCCTCCAAACCTCCAATCAAGCCTTCCTGCCTCCAAACCTCCGAGCAAGCCTTCCTGCCTCCAAACCTCCAAGCAAGCCTTCCTGCTCCCAACGCATTCCACATACTGCCCTTCTCAACTTGCACATGCCCCTGAAATCTGAGCTTCAATTTCATTTGCAGGTGGAAGAACTTTTTGACCCTCCGGAAAAAATCAATCACACCACCTGCATTGTTTCATTGCCTTGTAAATACTACTTTTGACATGTTTATCACCATATATTGACATTTATTTGTTTAGAAGCCTATGTGGAGTATATACAGTAGATATCCAGTAGTAACTTGTTGAAGCAAATAATACTTTTTCTCACGGGTGGTGATGTGATAAGTAGCCTTATGTGGATGAATGCTTAGACATTGAGACTCAACTCATAAGAAATGTCTTCTTTGATCTATATTCATTTATTCAATCGTCCAATTAAAAAAACTGTGTGAATATCCATACATGCCAAATATTAGGCAAGCCTTTGAAGATGAAAAAATGAATCAAGCTTTCTAATTCTATTCATTAAGCTTGGTAAAAAAATATATATATTTTAATGTATAAAAAAAATTTTGAGAACACATCCAAGATTTTTCCTAGGAAAGCTTTTCATAGTGTACATTGACTAAGATTTTAATGTAATCACTCGTCTAAATAAGAGTGTAAATATTTTGCTTTTAGGAAGAGGTACTTAGCGAGTTTATTCCCTTAAAGATACAGAAAGCCTTTTAGTCATTATGAAGATTTAACAGCCCAGAGCCTGAGAACAAAATTCAGTGTTCTCAAGCTCAAGCTGAGAATCAAATGCTTCTCAAGGATGGGTAGGGGTTGTACCCTGGATGGGGGAGCTGAGACCCCACATGCCTTGTGACCTAAAGCTCAGAACATAAACAAAGAAGCAATATTGTAACAAATCCAATAAAGACTTTAAAATAGCCCACAGTGAAAACAAACAAACAAGAACAAAACAAGAAAACACAAATGGGTCCAGGGACCACACTTTGAGAACCAAAACTATACATAATGGGGTCAAATTAAATAGGAAATGCTGGTTCCATGTCCTAATTTCCTTTCTCACCAGTAAAAATGTACTATAGTAAATAATTTTCTCCATCTAAATTTTTCAGGTAAACTTTACAAGTTTACATGAAAGACTCATTTGAAAAGACCATGATGCTGAGAAAGACCCTGATGCTGGGAAAGACTGAAGGCAGGAAGAGAAGGGGATGACAGAGGCTGATGGTTGGATGGCATCAGTGACTCAATGGAAGTGAGTTTGGGTAAGCTCCAGGAGTTGGTGATAGACAGGAAGGCCTGGCATGTTGCAGTCCATGGGGTCGCAAATAGTCAGGCACGACTGAGCAACTGAACTGAAGCTTTACAAGTATTGTATTCCCTCGTGGAGTTCATGCTTTCTTAGGGCACCTGTTCATCAGGCCACATCTATTCTTGGGTGAACAAAGTGAGAAGCAGAAAAAAAATCTGTAAAAACTCAGGTATACTCAATATGACTTTATAAATGACCACTGTTGCCTTTATAGCTTAGTATGTAAATTCTGTGTATAGGCTTTGCCTGGACTCTCTTTAGATACTAAAACTTTTCCTGATTCTTTGCCCTGTAATCTCTATTTTTCAGTTCATGAACCACTTAATGGGGCTTGCTTTTAAAATGAAAGATATTCACAAGAGTTTTACTATAATATTTTTTCAATTATATTAAGGGAGACAGCAAATCCCAGGAGACCATCTTGTCAAGTGTGCATCCCTCTGCCAGCTCTTCTTTTGTATCTTTTACTAATAATTACTGAGGGGTGTTTACCCTTGACATTGTATGAATTTCTTGCAGGACAGAAAAACTGCATGTTCAGACTCCCAAATTATTCTCTTAGACTAACTTGTCAGTTGTTCAAAAATGAACTATTTTTCTTAATGGAATAGTTTTGATAATGGATCATTTGGTTCTTTCTCAAAGACATAGTGCAAAGATCTTGTGTGTGATTCATTGTGAGACTGGCAGGCTTAAAGATCAGAGAGAAATCAGCATTTGCACACACCCATGATGTTCAGTTCAGTTCAGTTCAGTTGCTCGGTCATGTCCGACTCTTTGCGACCCCATGAACCACAGCACACCAGGCCTCCCTGTCTATCGCCAACTCCCAGAGTCCACCCAAACCCATGTCCATTGAGTCAATGATGCCATTCAACCATCTCATCCTCTGTCGTCCCCTTCTCCTCCTGCCTTCAATCTTTCCCAGCATCAGGGTCTTCTCAAATGAGTCAGCTCTTTGCATCAGGTGGCCAAAGTATTGGAGTTTCAGCTTCAGCATCAGTCCTTCCAATGAACACTCAGGACTGATCTCCTTTAGGATGGACTGGTTGGATCTCCTTGCAGTTCAATGGACTCTCAAGAGTCTTCTCCAACACCACAGTTTAAAAGCACCAATTCTTCAGCACTCAACTTTCTTCACAGTCCAACTCTCACATCCATACATGACCACTGGAAAAACCATAGCCTTGACTAGAGGGACCTTTGTTGACAAAGTGATGTCTGTCTCATGATGCACCAGATCCTTAACATACTTCACAAAAGCTGACATGCACAAGTGGTAGCTGGAATGTTGGTTACCATTTTCCAGAGGAGGAGACCGAGGCAGTGAGGGAAAGAGTAATAACTGATTTTGCAACCAAAGAGGACAGGTCAGAGGCTCAACTTGGGAGGGTCAGGTTTCTGAGACTCCACTGAGTGCCTTGTTGTTTAGTTGCTAAGTGGTGTCCTACTCTTTGTGACCCCATGGACTGCAGCACACCAGGCTCCTCTCCTTCACTATCTCCCAGAATTTCCAATAACAGCAAATGAAGCAACTGACAAAGACTTAATCTCAAACATACAGAAGCAGCTCATGCAGCTCAATTCCAGAAATATAAATAACCCAGTCAAAAAATGGGGCCAAGAACTAAACAGACATTTCCCAAAGAAGACATACAGATGGCTAACAAACACATGAATAGATGCTCAACATCACTCATTATCAGAGAAATGCAAATCAGAACCACAGTGAGGTACCATCTCACACCAGTCAGAATGGCTGCTATCCAAAAGTCTATAAGCAATAAATGCTGGAGAGGGTGTGGAGAAAAGGGAACCCTCTTACACTGTTGGTGGGAATGCAAACTAGTACAGCCACTCTTGAGAACAGTGTGGAGATTCCTTAAAAAACTAGAAATAGAGCTGTGATACTACCCAGCAATCCCATTGCTGGGCATACACACCAAGGACACCAGAATTGAAAGAGACACGTGTACCCCAATGTTCACTGCAGCACTGTTTACAATAGCTAGGACATGGAAGCAACCTTGATGTCCATCGGCAGACGAATGGGTAAGAAGACTGTAGTAAATATACATAAGGTACTACTCAGCTATTAAAAAGAATGCATTTGAATCAGATCTAATGAGGCGGATGAAACTGGAGCCTATTATACAGAGAGAAGTAAGTCAGAAAGAAAAACACCAATACGGTATAATGATGCATGTATAAGGAACTTAGAAAGGTGGTAATGATGACCCTATATGTGAGACAGTAAAAGAGACAGAGATGTAAAGAATAGACTTCTGGACTCTGTGGGAGAAGGTGAGGGTGGGATGATTTGAGAGAATAGCATTGAAACATGTATATTCAGTTCAGTTCAGTTCAGTCGCTCAGTTGTGTCCGACTCTTTGCGACCCCATGAATCGCAGCACGCCAGGCCTCCCTGTTCATCACCATCTCTCGGAGTTCACTCAGACTCACGTCCATCGAGTCCGTGATGCCATCCAGCCATCTCATCCTTGGTCGTCCCCTTCTCCTCTTGCCCCTAATCCCTCCCAGCATCAGAGTCTTTTCCAATGAGTCAACTCTGCACATGAGGTGGCCAAAGTACTGGAGTTTCAGCTTTAGCATCATTCCTTCCAAAGAAATCCCAGGGCTGATCTCCTTCACAATGGACTGGTTGGATCTCCTTGCAGTCCAAGGGACTCTCAAGAGTCTTCTCCAACACCACAGTTCAAAAGCATCAATTCTTTGGCGCTCAGCTTTCTTCACAGTCCAACTCTCACATCCATTCATGACCACAGGAAAAACCATAGCCTTGACTAGACGGACCTTAGTCGGCAAAGTAATGTCTCTGCTTTTGAAAATGCTATCTAGGTTGGACATAACTTTTCTTCCAAGGAGTAAGCGTCTTCTAATTTCATGGCTGCAGTCACCATCTGCAGTGATTTTGGAGCCCCAAAAAATAAAGTCTGGCACTGTTTCCACTGTTTCCCCATCTATTTCCCATGAAGTGATGGGACCAGATGCCATGATCTTCATTTTCTGAATGTTGAGCTTTAAGCCAACTTTTTCGCTCTCCTCTTCACTTTCATCAAGAGGCTTTTTAGCTCCTCTTCACTTTCTGCCATAAGGGTGGTGTCATCTGCATGTCTGAGGTTATTGATATTTCTCCCGGCAATCTTGATTCCAGCTTGTGTTTCTTCTAGTCCAGCGTTTCTCAAGATGTACTCTGCATATAAGTTAAATAAGCAGGGTGACAATATACAGCCTTGACATACTCCTTTACCTATGTATATTGCCATATGTGAAATAGATCACCAGTCCAGGTTTCATGCATGAGACAGGGTGCTCAGGGCCGGTGCACTGGGATGACCCTGAGGGATGGGATAGGGAGGGAGGTGGGAAGGGGTTTCAGGATGAGGGACACATGTACACCCATGGCTGACTCATGTGAATGCATGGCAAAAACCACTACAATATTGTAAAGTAATTAGCCTCAAATTAAAATAAATAAATTTACAAAAAACAAACAAACAAAAAACCTGGAAGTCTTCCTTGAAAAAAAAAATTTATGTCCATTGAGTTGGTAATGCTAAGCATCTCATCCTCTGGCACCTCTTTCTCCTTTTGCCTTCAATCTTTCCCAGCATCAAGGACTTTTCCAATGAGTCAGTTCTTCACATCATGTGGACAAAGTATTAGAACTTCAGCTTAAGCATCAGTCCTTTCAATGAATATTCAGGACTGATTTCCTTTAGGATGGACTGGTTGGATCTCCTTATGGTCCCAGAGATTCTCAAGAGTCATCTCCAGCACTACAATTCAAAAGCATCACTTCTTCGGTACTCAGCCTTCTTTATGGTTCAACTCTTACATCTGTACATGACGACTGGAAAAATCATAGTTTGACTATATGGACCTTTGTTGACAAAGTGATGTCTCTGCATTTTAATACACTGTCTAGGATTGAGTTCTACTCTAAAGTTAAATATACAATAAGATGCATAGTATTCAAGGCACTCAGTCATATTTTTCTAACTTGATCCAGAAAAAAAATTACTTTCCCTGCCTCTGAACAATATAATCTCTTCCATTTGAATTTGAAGATGTCTCTATTAGTCAGTCAAAAAGATGCATGAGAATGAACCATTTCCATCAACTAACTGCTAATCAGAGTTTCTGCATAAAAATCATGAATTCTGGTTCTGGGTTACCATCAGCATGAAAAACCATAATGCTCTCTTTTTCCCTTTTTTTTGGTCACATCCTTCAACATAGAGTCTCAAACCTGCTGCCCTTTCTTGCTGTAATAGTCACTGGAAGATTCAGGTTACTCATTGACATTTGCTGAGAAACTTCCTGGCATATGATTTTGAGTCAGGTGCCATAGTAATACAAATATAAACAGGAGAAAATTTCTGATCTTAGTACCCATCAGATTACAGGAGGATGTGAAATGAAGACTGCCTGTGATGATCAGTTATTGAGTATCAGCTACTATTGCATTAAAGTAAACATTGTCACAAATGAAATCATGTAAAAGGCCATTTAGATGAAATAATTCAGGCTGGCAGATCAGGGGCATCTTAACGGGAGGAGTTAGCCTGTGTGCTGCGTGTCGTGTTGTGTCTTTAAATGCATACGCACCCACCTCTGACAGGTGCAGAGTGACTCACGATGGTAGAGAAAGAAAATATTAACTTTACCATTCCATTAATTGTATGCAAAATAAAAGCCTCTCTTTATTAATATCGGGTTTACTATTAATTCTGACACTTTTATCCGGAACCACAGGTCATATTTGACGCTTGAGTTGCCCCTAGAGAAGGATGAGTTTCCGGGACACACAGAGACAGAAACCTTGCCTCCACTGGCACATGGGTCCTACGTGCATATGTCACAGAGCACCTGGTTAGCAGGATTTACAGATTAGGGCATTTCCTGTTAATTAACAGGGAAAGGTAACAATATTATCTTGTCCTCAGTAAGAGCAGGGCAGAACTCTCATTTCTTCCCCTCCTTGTTCAGGTTCTGTTCTAGTCCCATTGTAGACGAATACAGTCTAAAACACAAATAAAGTCTTCCAAAATGACCAGGAAAGCTTTCAATTACAGGTTAATTGTAGTTCATTTCATACTTCACAGTAAACGGATATGGTGAGCTTGTGTATTTAGCATATAGATACATATGTGTATAATGCATTGGTGGATGGATAAATGAATAATTAAAACTCAGAATTCGGTTTCCTTTACAATCTTAGTAAACTGAGACTAGACATTAAATGATTTAGGTCAATAGAGCAAAAGAGGCTAAAGATTAAGACACAAGTCTTGAAATTTTGCCATGCATCCCTCAAAGTACAAATTTATGAATGTCAAGGCTTAGACTCTTTGAAAAATCAATTTTAAAATATTAGCTCATAATGATAGTATATGTATTTATTTTTAAAATAAATGTACATGTAGCACAGGGTGTGAACCAAAGATGTTTGAACAAACACTGTTACGTGAAGTTTGGAGATAATTGTCTAAAAGGATGGGCAAGATTCAATACTCTAGTGAGCACCATAATGATCCAGAATAATTCACATATGACCCAGGGTACCCTGAAGCCTATTCAACTTGGCATCCTCAGCATTGCATATCACACCTAGTAAAGATAGCTATTTTAAAATTTTCAAGTGCATGTTAAAATAAAATAGGTACACATATAATATTTGAAATAGTTTATATTTTCTTTTAAAAAAAGTTACTTGAGGAGAGCAAAATTACTATTCTAGTTTGTCAGTAAAATGAACATTGAAATGACTTGTATAAAAGAAGCCAGTGTTAAGTCTTCCAAAATGTATGTATATATTTACATAAACTGCATAATATAATGTCACTTGGTTCAACAGTTAAAATTATATAAAATATACTTTTGCATCTTTCTTTTTTCTTTTATACTAATTGTTTAACTTCAACATAATAATGTTTAAGTAATTGTTTGTTTTAATTACTTTAGGCCATGAATGATATTTATATCTTTTTAACAGCAAATTCTTAATTAGCATATTAATCAAAACATGAATAATTTACAAGTTCAGTAACAGATGAATTATTCTAAAAGAGGCCCTGTCCATTAAGGATTCAGAAAATTTATCATTTTTTTGAGTAGTTTCTGGGCATCTAACCAAGAGTACCACTAGCTATTCAATGAGCTATGAAGAAAAATGAGCGTAAGAATTTCAGCAGGTCAAGGACATTGAAAAGGTCACCCACGTTCTCTGATCTCTTACTTAGCTCTGTCTGAAATGCAAAGCAAAAAGGAGAAGCAGTTATCCCCAAATTAAGCTTGAAACTATGACCCAGGCACATCCTGAGTCGGTGAGATAGACAGTCGTCTACCTCAGCCCAATGTACCCCGAGCTTGAGAACAGTGCTGTGCTCCAAATGCTGATAGTTGTGTTAGTCTGTGCAAGCTCACTGGTTAGTCTTTGTGCAAGCTCACTGGTAAGAGCGTGAGGACGGTGTCACTGAGTTTCTAACGAGGTGTTTCCCTATGGGCCAGTGCCGACGGATGCAGCGCCTTACAAGCCAATAGGATGGCTTCTCATCTCAAGATGCGTTTTTCTATCCTTAACACGTGTTTTTCACCACTACATACACACAGACAAGGCCACATACACATACACAACACATGCGGCAACACACACACACACACACACCATATACACGTAACATACACCATATACACGTAACATACACCATATACACGTAACATACATAGACACGTCACTACACACATACACATCCTCTAGGAGATTTTTAGCCTTGCTACTGGTCCGCTCCCTTGCTGCTGGCGTTCTCCAAGCCCAGCTCCCCAGGTGCGAAGCCCCTCCCTTACCCCTGGAGTGAGAGTCAGGTACAGACGTTCTTTCTGAGGACACATTCCACCCCTGGACTCCCCGAGTGCTCCCTGGACATCTTGAGGGGATGTTCTCAGCCGTCTTTAAAATTTCTACCTTTGGCCCATCTCGCAATTCATCTTGGTGGCGTCTATCTTAGCGCCTCAGTCGGAGTTGCTGTGGCAGCCTCCTGTCTCAAACATGCCCTGGGGATGCTCACGCAGCGATGGGGGGTGAGGAGGGGGTCTCCGGGGACCTGAGACCTGCTTCCCCAGCTGCTTTCCTCCTGGGCGCTAGGATCTCCAGACACGCCGCACGTAAGTTCACTCAACTTTCTACCGCCAGGAATGTCCTTTTTCAAAGACCCACTAAATGTATATGGTCAAATCAAAACCAAAGATGACCTTCAGATATTCTGGACACAGGAATGGGCAAAAGGAAACAGTTCAGTAAGACTGCATGTTGAGTACATTTGATTATATTCTAGTTCTTCGAAAATGAATGCACCATATGACTCAGTGAAAATCTCTATTCCTGGGACAGACTCACACAAATTTTAGCGTAAATAAATAAATACAAATTTTCTGGCTTGAGGCAAAAAGTTAAGGGTTTTCTCTACAGGAAAAAATAACATAACTTTAGGGAGACCAGTTTCGGCACTCCACTACAGAATTACATCTGTTTAACATATACTATGTTGGTGACATATATAGCGATTTCAATAACATGTAAAGCTCAATAAATCATTGTCTTTTACTATCTAAACTCAGAGAAGCCAGAACAGAATATAGCCACACACATCTGTCATTTTTTAACCAACGTATATATGAGACCTGATTTTCATTGTGATGACTTATTTAATTTCTATTCTGTGATTTGGAGTAGATCATAACGTTGTCCTCAATCATTGTTTACATAACAAAATTCTGTCTCTGCAGTTCATTTTAAGGAAGAGTAAACATGAAATCTACATTCCTAAATCCAGGAGCAAAAAAAACTCCAACTTGAAAAAAAAATTCTGAGTAATTCAGAAACATTTGGTCTTTTAAAATATATCCGAGTGGCTTTTAAAGGACTTTCCTGGCAGTTTAGTGACGACAACTTCACCTTCCAGTGCAAGGAGCTCTGGGTTTAATCCCTAGTCAGGGAGCCAAGATCCCAGAAGCCCTGGGGCCAAAAAGACAAAACATAAAATAGAGGCAATATTGAACCCACATGGCTTGTGTCTCCTGCATTGGCAGGTGAATTCCTTGCCAACTGTGCCTGCCATCTGGGAAGTCTATAAATATATACATATTTCTAATAGAAATTAATAATAACATAATAATATTATCTACTGTTATTATATAATCTATTATTATATATCATTTTATATTATATACAGAATTTCTTATATATAATATATAGTAATATATTATATATATTTACATCATATATATATGATAAAATGGGGCTTGCCAGGTGGCTAGTGGTAAAGAATCCACCTGCCAATGCAGGTTAGATGTAAGAGATGTGGGTTTGATCCCTGGGTCAGGAAGATCCCCTGGAGAAGAACATGGCAACCCATACCAGTGCTCTTGCCTGTAGAAACCCATGGAGAGAGGAGCCTGGGAAACTGTGGTTCACAGGGTCACATAGAGTTGGACATGACTGAAGCAAATTAGCAAGCACGCACATATATAACAAAATACTTTGGGAAAAATGCATTTACTATTTTAGGAACAAAATACTTCTTTATTTATATATTCATCATTTTTCACCTGGGGGTATCTATTTTTATGAATATTTTTAGGATGATCTAATTTTTAAACCAAGAATCTAATAAAAGAAATATGGTAAAATCCAAGAATTATTAGGGAAAATGAAAGAAAACTCCCCTGATGGCAATCACTTTTCAAAAGAGTAGGTCTACTGCATTTTAGAGGACATCAGAATGATGAACATGTTGTACGATTATGGGGAATATTTTTTAAATGCTTTCATACACATAATTCATGTTTTTCACAATCCTATGAGATAGATTGATCGCTGAAGAAGGCTTTCTTATCTCTTCTTGCTATTCTTTGGAACTCTGCATTCAGATGCTTATATCTTTCCTTTTCTCCTTTGCTTTTCACCTCCCTTCTTTTCACAGCTATTTGTAAGGCCTCCCCGGACAGCCATTTTGCTTTTTTGCATTTCTTTTCCATGGGGATGGTCTTGATCCCTGTCTCCTGTACAATGTCACGAAGCTCATTCCGTAGTTCATCAGGCACTCTATCTATCAGATCTAGGCCCTTAAGTCTATTTCTCACTTCCACTGTATAATCATAAGGGATTTGATTTAGGTCATACCTGAATGGTCCAGTGGTTTTCCCTACTTTCTTCAATTTCAGTCTGAATTTGGTAATAAGGAGCTCCTGGTCTTGTTTTTGTTGACTGTATAGAGCTTCTCCATCTTTGGCTGCATAGAATATAATCAATCTGATTTCGGTGTTGACCATCTGGTGATGTCCATGTGTAGAGTCTTCTCTTGTGTTGTTGGAAGAGGGTGTTTGCTATGACCAGTGCATTTTCTTGGCAAAACTCTACTAGTCTTTGCCCTGCTTCATTCCGCATTCCAAGGCCAAATTTTCCTGTTACTCCAGGTGTTTCTTGACTTCCTACTTTTGCATTCCAGTCCCCTAGAATGAAAAGGACATCTTTTTTGGGTGTTAGTTCTAAAAGGTCTTGTAGGTCTTCATAAAACCGTTCAACTTCAGCTTCTTCAGCATTACTGGTTGGGGCATAGACTTGGATAACTGTGATGTTGAATGGTTTTCCTTGGAGACGAACAGAGATCATTCTGTCATTTTTGAGACTGCATCCAAGGACTGCATTTTGGACTCTTTTGTTGACCATGATGACTACTCCGTTTCTTCTAAGGGATTCCTGCCCACAGTAGTAGATATAATGGTCATCTGAGTTAAATTCACCCATTCCAAGACAGAAGATGAGATGGCTGGATGGCATCACGGACTTGATGGACGTGAGTCTGAGTGAACTCTGGGAGTTGGTGATGGACAGGGAGAACCTGGCATGCTGCGATTCATGGGGTCGCAAAGAATCGGACACGACTGAGCGACTGAACTGAACTGAACTGCATTTCATACTCTTTTGTTGACCGTGATGGCTGCTCCATTTCTTCTAAGCGATTCCTGCCCACAGTAGTAGATATAATGGTCATCTTGGTTAAATTCACCCATTCTAGTCCATGCTAGTTGATTCCTAGAATGTCGACGTTCACTCTTGCCATCTCCTGTTTGACCACTTCCAATTTGCCTTGATTCATGGACCTGACATTCCAGGTTCCTATGCAATATTGCTCTTTACAGCATTGGACCTTGCTTCTATCACCAGTCACATCCACAACTGGGTATTGTTTTTGCTTTGGCTCCATCCCTTCATTCTTTCTGGAGTTATTTCTCCACTGATTTCCAGTAGCATACTGGGCACCTACCGAGCTGGGGAGTTCACCTTTCAGTATCCTATCATTTTGCCTTTTCATACAGTTCATTGGGTTCTCAAGGCAAGAAAACTGAAGTGGTTTGCCATTCCCTTCTCCAGTGGACCAGATTCTGTCAGCCCTCTCCACCATGACCCTCCCGTCTTGGGTGGCCTCACACGGCATGGCTTAGTTTCATTTATTATAGTACCCATTATATTTGTATTGAGAACATTACATTTATTTCCTTACTGTTTTCCTAAATAGCCATATGTCTGGTTTTATCCATTTGAAACTATGCAAATGGATAAACCATTGCATTTCTCTGGCCCAGTGATGAATCAGTAATGTAAAGGGGGAAAAAAAAAATCAGGTTGATGCTTGATAAATCAAACAGTGGTAAAGCTGAGAAATAAACTATTAATCTTTACCCCAGCATTCCTCAATCTACAGAGTAAACAGCTTTTATGTAATCAGCTTTAGAATTCAATCTCTTTGAAACTATTTTTAGTACTTACTGGAACTGTATGCATTTTCTGGGCAACTGTACTAGATTTATAGCTCTGGAAGTGCTGTGTTATTTATTACCTTTCAATAGGCAATGAAGTGGTGTCTTGCACATGTATATGTCAAAAATGTTAAAGTTTAGTACAATGGTTCAGTTAATTATTTCCAAGAACAATAAGCAAAAAAATAGCTTTAATTCTGTATTCATTTTTTTAAGCAAAAATACTTCTCTTGGGAACTTTATATCCAAGACTAACTTTCTTTTCCTTGATTTTACAAATCCCTACAAAGAATTAACGTTTCAGATGAGCTTAATAACATCTTGCTTATTTCATCAATTTTTATCCTGGATTTTCAAATTCAAAGCTTATTTTTGAATTGAGAAAAAATGTGACTCACAAAGTAAATTAAGTCTTTTGAAACATAAGGTTATTAGTAATTA
>SJYT01053207.1:144368-164416 GCA_006410635.1 Cephalophus harveyi
TTAGTCGGCAAAGTAATGTCTCTGCTTTTGAAAATGCTATCTAGGTTGGACATAACTTTTCTTCCAAGGAGTAAGGGTCTTTTAATTTCATGGCTACAATCACCATCTGCAGTGATTTTGGAGCCCAAAAAAATAAAGTCTGGCACTGTTTCCACTGTTTCCCCATCTATTTCCCATGAAGTGATGGGACCAGATGCCATGTACTAATGCATATATATGGAACTTAGAAAGATGGTAATGACAACCCTGTATGCGAGACAGCAAAAGAGACATAGATGTATAGAACAGTCTTTTGGACTCTGGGAGAGGGCAAGGGTGGGATGATTTGGGAGAGTGACATTGAAATATGTATAATATCATATGTGAAATGAATTGCCAGTCCATGTTCAATGAATGATATAGGATGTTCTGGGCTGGTGCACTGGGATGACCCAGAGGGAGGGTATGGGGGGGAAGGTGGGAGGGGGGTTCAGAATGAGAAACATGTGTACACCTGTGGTGGATTCATGTTGATGTATGGCAAAAACAAGTACAATATTGTAAAGCAATTAGCCTCCAATTTTTAAAAAAAGAAAAAAAATCCAAAAAAAAAAAAAAAGGAAACCCCAAGTTGACAATCATGTATGAGCATGGGGGATGTTTGACTTGCTGACAGAGACTTGTCCTTTTAACATACACTGAAAGATGCTGTAGGTCAATCCTCTCCATTTTCTGGCTCCATGTTCAGATAAGAACATGTGTCTTGCCTCTTATCTATCTCTGTCAATCCAATAAGAGAAAAAGCCTCAGTTACTTAGACAAATTCTGGACTAGTTGGTCCTTTCTACACTGGAAAATAAGTTTTTGACCATTCTATCCTTATAAAACTCTTCATAACACTTAGTAAAACCACTCTGTGATGTACTTCAATCAAATCACCTGAACTCTCTTATTCCCTGAGCAGTGATCACTGCATTTATTGTAAGGTAAATATGCACTGTATGCAGAGTAAAGTTCATTTACCCACACAACTTACAGTTTTGAAATTACATTTTTCACACTGAAAGAAGTATAGTTTTCATAGCTAAAGCAATGAGGTACCTGAGTCTTGTGAAACAGATACTGAGACACAAGGAGAGGGTGCTAGTGCTGAAAAAACTAAGAGCCTAACAGGAAAAGAAAAAGAGGCAGTAGTAGCCAGAGGGTTAAAACTAAAGCCATGGCTTTCAAGAGTGAGGATGAGGGATCATTCGCATTCATTCAGCCATTAGATAGCTATTGAGTACAGACTTTTCATAACGCCTTACTGCGCAGATAGCAGATACGTAATGCCTGTATTTAGCCTTAAGGAAAGTAGCCCAATAATAGAAGATATGTATGCAAATGACGTGTCACCAAGTGGACCACAAAACCAGTACTCTTATACGTGGTAATAAATTTAAAAAGTACTTCTGATTTTTCTTTTTTTTCAGCAAAATAGCTGTTATATCAGAAAGCTTTGTGTTAACTGGTATTTTCAGTATTGACTGAGGTATAGATACAGCTACTGCTAAGTCGCTTCAGTCGTGTCCAACTCTGTGCGACCCCATAGGCGGCAGCCCACCAGGCTCCCCTGTCCCTGGGATTCTCCAGGCAAGAACACTGGAGTGGGTTGCCATTTCCTTCTCCAATGCATGAAAGTGAAAAGTGAAAGTGAAGTCGCTCAGTCGTGTCCAACTGTTAGTAACCCCATGGACTGCAGCTCACCAGGTTCCTCCATCCATGGGATTTTCCAGGCAAGAGTACTGGAGTGGGGTGCCATTGCCTTTTCCATAGATACAGCTACTGATTAATTTAATTATGAGAAATTTCTTCATCATACACATTCCTGAAGAAAGTACTTTTATGGATTTTTAAGCTTTCTCTTTTTATCCGTTTGTTTTATTGGTAAGATCTGAAATTTTGATATTTGGTTCTTGTCAATATGAAGTGAATATTGAGTTATATAGATAATTGAGCATTTCTTAATTATGGGTTAGTGCCATTTTACCGGGGACCAGCCCTGGTTGGATCCAGGGTACCTGAAGTGTAGATGGTGAGGCGAGAGAGGTATATAGATATAGATTTATAGACTTAGAGATATATATAGAGATAAGAAAACAGTTAAGAAAATAGAAGAGAGAAAGAGGCTGATATTCCTTGGTTTATGCAGAAAGCCAATAAAGTCCCAAGACAGGGGACTTACACCGTTCACATAGGCCACAGGCACCCGCTTGAATAGCAGAGGGTGCCCCACCTTGGGCTCCCTCTCGCATGGGTCTTAGAAGCCCAGGCAGAGAAGTGAACACAGCGAGCCCCTGTGCTCCAAGGGATCAGCCTGAAAAGGAGAGTAAGAGAGAGAAAGAAAGAAAAAGAGAGTTGACACGAGTAGCCAAGCAATGATGAGGCGAGGCCCAGAATTTTATTTTTCCAGGGGGCTTATATACCTTAAGCTGTACATAGAGAATAATGGAAAATACAAAGTCATGCAGGGTCAGCAGCCCTGACCCTTATCAAGACCAGGCTTTCTCTCTGCATACCTATCTGTATACACAGGTCTTAGGTGATTTACATCATCTTCTGGCCAGGAGGCCTATTAGCATTTTATGGCCCTTTTCTGATAAGGGTCCATCAACCAGAAAACTTATTTGCCCTAAAAGTGTTCTTTCCAAAGTCTGGTGCCACTCTCAGAAAGCACTAAATAAAGTTACATTCTTACATAGCAAGGATACAATGATTTATAACAAAGAAAGAGGAGTACAGTGATTTATAACATAGAGAAAATTCATTAACTCAAAAGTCTAGTATTGCTAACATCAAAACTACTATATTCCTATTTCTGCATTCCAATTACATTGATTAATATCCCCCCAGGTGCCTGAGGATATGTAGGCCTGGTGGCAATCATTAACTCAACAATGAAACCCTTCACCAATGTAATTCTTAGCTCTTTAAAAGGCTCTATATCTTTAAGATGTTTTAAGCTTCTCCTGCCTCTCATGGTTGGGAGGCTGTAAACAATCACATGTGTAGTTGTAAAAGTCCAGGGAAACCTGTCAGGCAAGTTAGGGAGCCATCAGAGGGGTTTGAGCTGAGACACTCCTTTTATATGCAGGAGACTGTTAACTGGAGCTCTAAGTTAACTTTTTCCAGAGAAAGGTGGTCGGTGATAGTGCCCTGTTAATGTCAGAAGAGTATAGTATAGCAGACAGTAAACAGACAGATTTTGGTTTTGGGGTAGATGCTCGGGCAGACCCCTTGAGACCTGACTCACCTTGCCTGCCAGGTCTCTCCACATGACCTTGTCATGGGTGGGATCTCCTGTGCTGGCTCCTGGCACCATTTGGCTTCTTAGTTTTTATTTTCTTTTTACATTTCCAAACGCTTTCCCAATTTAAACAAAGTAGACCATAGATACAAAAAATTATGGCTTTCATGCTAAGATTTCTTCAATGTCATCAACTTATATATTCATTAATTTGCCTCTCTCTAATATGCCTAAAATTGGCCCTTCTACAAATGATCATTTCTATAGTTTCATCTATTAACCCCCCAAGCTTTTACTCTTTCTCTCTTCTTTGGCAGAAACATCAAATAGTCATTTTCTCTTCCAAAGTTTCCTTTTGCCGAAAGGAACCTAATAGTCCAGAAAGATCTCCATATAGGTTCAATTTCTAGAGAGATCTAGATCTATATAACACTAATGTTATAAAGTTAATATAAATTAAATTTAAATCCTAATTTAAAAAGAAAAACTAAGAAGACAAAGATTTTCTTGTAATGATAAAATTTTTGTTTTGAACTTGGATAAATATTTTACTTGAATTTTGAAAATGCTTTCTTGCTCTTCTTTTTATATTATGCTAACAGCTAAGAGTTGGGCACGACTGAGCAACTTCATTTTCACTTTTCACTTTCATGCATGGGAGAAGGAAATGGCAACCCACTCCAGTGTTCTTGCCTGGAGAATCCCAGGGACGGTGGAGCCTGGTGGGCTGCTGTCTATGGGGTCGCATAGAGTCGGACACGACTGAAGCGACTTGGCAGCAGCAGCAGCAACCAATCTAATTCCCAGATCTGTAGTATTTCCTATAACCTTTATGAGCTGTACTGTTACATCTGAGATATGCTTCTATTTCAGAAAGAATGAATCTTAGATATCGTGTGATATGCTACAATACAATTCTACAATATCCTTTTACAAATGATCATTCCTAAAGTTTCCTAAAGTCTGCCTCTATTATTTGAAAGATGGTGGAACCAAGTGCCAGAGAGAGAACTTACTGAGCACCTATTTTATGTCAGGCAGTGTGCTCAATTCAGTTCAGTTCAGTTCAGTCGCTCAGTCATTTCCAACTTTTTGCAATCCCATGAACTGCAGCACGCCAGGGCTCCCTGTTCATCATCAACTCCCAGAGTTCACCCAAACCCACATCCATCAAGTCGGTGATGCCATCCAACTGTCTCATCCTCTGTCATCCCCTTCTCCTCCTGCCCTCAATCCTTCCCAGGATCAGGGTCTTTTCACGTGAGTCAGCTCTTCACATCAGGTGGCCAAAGTGTTGGAGTTTCAGCTTCAACAGCAGTCCCTCTAATGAACACCCAGGACTGATCTCCTTTAGGATGGACTGGTTGGATCTCCTTGCAGTCCAAGGGACTCTCAAGAGTCTTCTCCAACACCACAGTTCAAAAGCATCAATTCTTCAGTGCTCAGCTTTCTTTATAGTCCAACTCTCACATCCATACATGACCACTGGACAAACCATAGCCTGACTAGATGAACCTTCACTGGCAAGATAATGTCTCTGCTTTTTAATATGCTGTCTAGGTTGGTCATAAATTTCCTTCCAAGGAGCTAGACACCTTACATATGGTAGTTCATTATCTCAGAGTAAGTGGCCAAGATAGGATCTGTGGTTAGATCTGATTAACTCTCAAGTTTTCCTTGCTCTCTACTTCATCGCATCTGGCATATCCATGGCTCCCACAGCTCTTGATCTGAAGCTCAGAGTTCCTTCACCTTTATCACCTTCTTATCAAATTTCTCCTCTGCTGTCCCAGTCAACACCCAGTAAACCAATGTAGATTTTCCCAATTCTCTTTGCCCTTTTCTGGACTCATGCTCATGTATTAAGCTTAAATAGATGATCTTTTAGATGATTGTTGTTGCTAGATATCATAAGGTTGGCAGGCACCATGTTCATTCTGAAAACTATGTTGCATAATTCTTTGTGAACAAGTCAGTTGGAAAAATGCAAATAGCATAGACAAAGAAGCCTCTCTTCCATCTACTTCCACTCTCAGTATATGAACACCAAAGAAACTTTGAAAACAGTGGCTATTCAAAACGTATTTAATCAAATTGAACTTTCTGCAGATAGTTCCTTTTCTATTTCGCCTTTGCAGTTCTTAAAACATAGTATGATTCTAATGTCCTGCAGTTTGGTAAGCTACAAGATGAGTTTGAAAGAGAAGGGTATAAATGTATGTTACCAAATATAAGTTAATTTCTATATCAATTTATAATAAAAATGAACATAATGCATTCAGTGTAGTTATGAATTTCTAATTAACCTGATGAGATGTATTAGAGATAAACAGAAATATATATCAAATATGGACCACCAAATAGCTATAAAAAGTACTAAAAAATATGAATTCAAGTACAATATGAATTTTTACTTTAGTCGTGTAGAGTTAATTAACTTTGTATTACGTGGAAAATTTGAAAAATATTTTGTTTCTTGATTATACTTCCTAGTTTAACCAATTTATGTATAGCTACACTGCTGGTGCTGGGAGGGATTGGGGGCAGGAGGAGAAGGGGACGACCGAGGACGAGATGGCTGGATGGCATCACTGACTCGATGGACGTGAGTCTGAGTGAACTCTGAGAGATGGTAATGAACAGGGAGGCCTGGCATGCTGCGATTCATGGGATCACAGAGTCGGACACGACTGAGCGACTGAACTGAACTAAACTGACACTGCTGGTGTGGCTGATTAGTCACTTAGTCATGTCTGACTCTTTGCAACCCTATGGACTGTAGCCTGCCAGGCTCCTCTGTCCATTGAATTTTCCAGAAAAGAATACTGGAGTGGGTTGCCATGCTGTTCTCCAGGGGATCTTCCTAATCCAGGGATCAAACTCAGGTCTCCTGCATTGCAGGTGTATTCTTTACTATCTGAGCCATCAGGGAATATTAATTTTTGTTGTTGTACAGTTGCTAAATCATGTCTGACTCTTAGAGACCTCATGGATTGCAGCACACCATGCTTCCCTGTCCTTCACCATCTCCCAGAGTTTGGTGTGCAATATATGACAAACAATATTATATAAATTTTTTCAAGTGGGAAAGGTTCAACACTTACTTCATTAACTCCTTAAGATCACTTAGGGAATGTGTATATCAGATTCCCATGATACATTAGGTTCTGAAAATAAGGATAGGAAAAGAAAGAAGGAAAAGATAAAAGGATAGTTCAAGAATAAAAAAATTTGGGAGTGCCTACTAGGCACCAGAAGTAGTGCTAGGCACACTGAAAAGGAAAATGTAGTGTGACATGATTAGACTTTAGAGTCAGACTTGGTTTCCAAATTTGGATTTTTAGATACGAGCTGTATACTTGTAATCTTTTTGAACCTCAGAATCTTCATTTGTGATATGAAAGATGTCCAACTAACAGGATTTTAAGTGAGGATTCAAAGAGATTGTGTATAAAAATGTTCATTGTACAGTGTTTGGCATAAAGTAGATAATAAGTCCTGTTCCACACTGATCAATTAATCTAATCTGAACAATACAATGAGCTAGAAATTATTGATATTGTACTGATTTTATAGATTAAAAACAAACAAACTGACAAACTGGATTCTTGGGGGCTTCCAAAATTTTTGCCCAAACCCAATTTAACCAACTTAAGTACTCTTTCCCCTATACATCACTGTTTCTAATCAAGAATCTAGGCAACCATAACTTCCCAGGTGGTACAAGTGGTAAAGAACTCGCCTGCCAATGCGGGAGATGTAAGAGACGTGGGTTTGATGCCTGGGTTGGGAAGATCTCCTGGAGGAAGAAATGGCCACCCACTCCAGTATTCTTTCCTGGAGAATCCCATGGACAGAGGAGCCTAGTGGGCTACAGTCCATGCTGTCACACAGAGTTGGACACTACTGAAACGACTTAGCATGGCAGGCAAACGTAATGTTTTACTAACTGCTTAACTAAAGCTGAGCTACAAAACAGCCCTGCTTCTTGAACCCTATCCTGTGTGTTCTTTACAGGAGCTTAAGGAGAAGTAATGAGTATTGCTTGAGGCAATAATGTTAACTTTAAAATCCTTTCAGTTGTAGGTGAGTGAATTTTTAAATGTAGCTGGTGGAAATAAAGTTTGCATTCTAAGGATTGTGTAAACTATTGACAAGCCTAACGTAGTGTCAGAATCATAAAATGTTAGAAGAAGAAGATAAGATTCAGAATGTGAAAGTGGTTTACCCAAGGTCATACAGTTCAATTTTAAAAGAATCAAGTGATGAGTGTTAGTCTCCCGACTTCCAGTTAAGGATTCTTACCACTAAATATACAACCTATTTATTTTGTGATAACTTTGTGCCCTGAATAACAACAGTATAAAGTAGTATTGAATACTACATATATATATATATATAAAATGAAAAAATTGACACTAACAAAAATAAAACTGTTGTAAGAATTAGACCGTGGTTGAAGTTTAAGCTTTCCTATAAATCTGTTGTGATCTTGAAGGTCACTTATCCTCTCTGAGACTCAATCTCTTCATGTGCAAAATGAAGAGGATGGGCTTTTCAGAACCTCAAATGAGATGAGTTTGCAAAAAGCATTTGAAAGATGAGAGATCTACATAAATGATAATTATTACCAATATACTGCAACTAAAATGCCTTTAAAATTGTTCTACAATCACATTTCTTCCCTCACAGGATACTGAAATTGATGTGTTCTTGATTACAACTATCTTATTAATATTTCATGCAAGTTCCAAATATGACCAGCTTGTGATTATATGGAGAGACTCCTGTGTTTCTGAAATATACTTCTAATTCTTTGACTAAATTATGTCAAGTATTTCTTAGACTAGTTTGTAAGCACATGGAATCAAATTCCTTAAAATCATGGGGTTTTCATACCATTAAAATTAAGGAAGCTGAGACCACTTTCCATGGCAAGTAAGAGCCATTTTAGAAATGATAGAGCTATAGTGAGTCATATCAAAAAAAAAAAAAAAAGGCAGGAGAAAACTGTTTCTGTCTACCTTCTCTGTGATAGGCACACTGGAGCAGCAGGAAGGTGATTGGCTTCTAAATCAAGCAGCAGGCAGTCTGCGTTCTAAACTTGACTTTGTGATCTTTAGCTGTTGGGTCTTCCATAAAACTTGCCGATATTTCTGAGTCTTAGGAGAGTCATCCATAAAAATGTCTAACAATAATGTCAAACTTATAGGGTTGTTTTGACAATGAAATGAGATAACCTATAAAAGGTGACTGGCAAATAACAGGCACTTAATAAGTGCTAACACCCTTCAACAGTTGTTTCAACTAACCCACTCAGTTACCCAGTGAACAAGATATTATTAATGTCATTCTGACATTGCAAACTAAATTGAGAGACTCAATTTAATTCAAACTAATTGGGAGTCTCAAAGAATTCAGTTATTTACTCAAGCTAGCAACTGGTAATTAGCCTGTCTGAAATTTTATGAAGATTGGCCTAACTCAGTTTTAAGTTCACTGTCCATTTCCTGTCCAAAGCCCATTTCTTGTCCACTGTTGAGTCTTTAGCATAAAACCCAAAATGTCTTTGTTCAGAAGTAGTTTGCAAACTCAGAAAACTCAAGTTGTTATGTATGGCCTTAAACATGTATTTAATTATCTTTTTCACATTCATTTTCCTTAGGCATATGGGGATATGAATAAGACTATTTTCTCAACTGTGAATAAATGACTTAGAGAAAAGTTTATAATATAATGATAAGAATCTGACTTCATATGTGGTTTTAATGGCCATTTTACTCTATTATCTATGTATACATGAATGGCTATCTTACAAAGGATATTTCTAATTAAAATAGGTATCTAGAAATAAAACATTAGGACAAAAATTTTAATAGAGCCTAGATTCAGCATAATTAGATTCCATACAATATGGAAATCAAATTGCATAAAAATTGTTTGAAACTTTAACTACTATAGTTAATTTTTCTGATTTTAAAATTTTCTGATAGAAAATAATGAAAAATACAGTGATGGAAATAGGAATCACTTTACATTCCTCCTATTCAAAATAAACCCTTTTTAGCATTTTGTAAGGGAGAAGGCAATGGCACCCCACTCCAGTACTCTTGCCTGGAAAATCCCATGGACGGAGGAGCCTGGTGGGCTGCAGTCCATGGGGTCGCTGAGTCGGACACGACTGAGCGACTTCACTTTCACTTCTCACTTTCATGCATTGGAGAAGGAAATGGCAACCCACTCCAGTGTTCTTGCCTGGAGAATCCCAGGGACGGGGGAGCCTGGTGGGCTACCGTCTATGGGGTCACACAGAGTCGGACACGACTGAAGTGACTTAGCAGCAGCAGCAGCATTTTGTAAATGAATTTCTAATTTTTTCTAAGCATAAGCTTGTACATTTAAAACATGTATGTTATTTAAAATGATAGAATTCTAACCATACTGTGCCTTTATACATGACTGTGTTAATTCTTCATTTAACAACTGAGTAATTAAAAGTTTGGTTTTAAAATTGAAAATGCATTATCTAGACCTATACATTGTATGGGCTTCCTTGATGGCGCAGAGGGTAAAGAATCTGCCTGCAATGCAGGAGAAACAGGAGAGGCAGGTTTGATTCCTGGATCAGGAAGATCCCCTGGAGGAGGAAATGGTGACCCACTCCAGTATTCTTGCCTGAAAAATCCCAAGAACAGAGGAGCGTGTTGGGCTACAGTCCATGGGGTCACAGAGAGGTGCACACAACTGAGACTAAGTACAGCACATACATTGTACAACCTTGAAAATAAATATCTAAAATACAAGGCAGTACAGGAATCATTTTCATTTTGAGTTTGAAAAGGGAAGTCACTGTGAGCTAGGGTAGAATGAGAGAAGTTCATGGAGGAGAGAATGAACCATGATTTAGTTTTTAAGGTAGGATTTGGGAAAATGGAGAGGATGAAGAAGTCAATGTTGGTAGCAATTAAATGAGCTAAAGCACATGTATTTTTAGAACAGTTATCAGCTATCTTTGAGATATATTTAAGAAGCTGTTTTAGGGCTATATGTTGGATAACTTTGAGAAGGCAATGATACCTGACTAAAATAATTTTGATGTTTATTTTTGAAACACTGTTTCTCGTATATCCTCAAATAGGAAAATTATATTTACTGTCTATACTTCCTTAATTCTCACTTACTCCTCAAAACATTGTGATGTAGTCTTTTTCAACATCTGCTCACGACTCACATCTCATCTTCTTAGCACTGGCCTCCTGTTTGCTAAACTTAAAGGACATCTTTTCATTTGAGTACATTTCTCCTTCATTTGACACTTTGTCTCATTCATTCCCTCCTTTTATAGTTCTACTTTCTTGGCTTCCATGATGATATTGTTTTCTGATTTTTTCTTCTGCCTTCTGACAATTTTATTTTCTGTATGTGTGTCAGTACTTCATCATTTGTCCATGGCATCAGTGTTCATTTTTCTTAGAATTATATCTTGCATCTATTGTTCTCATCACTTTATACTCCCCCTGTTTTTCATATTCATTCTATATCCTGACAAGTTCTAATTCCCCATGTATAGCTCTGCCCTCTCCCTGCAATTCTGGCAGATGTGTTAAACTTTGTTATGGAAATCTTCCCATCAATGGTCCATGGATCCTCAAACTCAGCATTTTCCAAATGGGATCAATTCCCTCTGAATTCCTTTTCCCAAACCTAGCTCATTACCACTATCAACTAATAGAGTCACCATTCACGCAAGTCACTGAAGTAGAAAACTTAGGTAATATCCTATGCTTCATTCTCTCCTGACACCTCCCCATTGCAATAATTCAACAACTTTTTCTAATCTTACCTTTGAAATATTATGAAAATAATGAAAATAGTAGCTAACAATGTATTGTGAAAGTTGACTACAGTCCAGACATGTGCCAAGAACTTTAAGAACATCTCATTTACATTTAAAAATGGTACAGTTATCATTTTTGATTTTTCACTTATGGGGAAAATGGGGTTTAGGGAAGTTGAGTGATTTACCACATGTTACACAGTAACATCAGTAACTCTGATCTTTAAACTCCAAATATTTTAATTTCATATTCCACACTTGGAATGGTAGCCTATGTTGCTTTCTGTCTCTACTACATTGTCCTATTTTAGGTTCTCTTCATCTTTCACGTGGACAAATGTAATAGCTGCTTGAATGCCATTCATTTTTTATCTAGACTTTTTCTACTAAATCAGTCTCTACACAAACAATTAATATTTTTTGTATATATTGTGCTTTTTTTTAGTCACACAAAGTTAGCATGTAGGAAATTTAAATGAAACAATACACTAAAAATAGCAGACAATTAAAAAATCTAAAAAGGAAGTGCACCTAAAGCATGAGGATTCAGCACTCATTAGGGTTTCATCTTCAGTTTTGATTGACACTTGATATTTGCAAATTTTGAAACAAGCCTTGAGATCATGATGACTATTCTGAAGAGATGTGAATTCCCTGGCAGTCCAGTGGTTAAGTCAATGCTTTCACTGCCAAGGGCCCAGGTTTGATCCCTGGTCAGGGAAGTAAGATTGTGAAAGCTACTTAGTGAGGCCAAAAAAAAAAAACAACTGGATGCACTATTTCAATTGTACATTTTATCATTCCACTTCTGTGTTTGAAATCATTAACTGACTTCTCATAATTTTCATGATAAGTACTCTAGCTTTTTAGCATAGCATACAAAGCTCTCTGCTTACTTTTCAGCCTTAGGTTTCACCCATCCCTCCCTGGGTCATAACATATGCTTCAAGAAAGTCAAATTGCTTTCCATTTTCTATTATACAACATGCTACTCTTAGTCTCTGCAAATTCATTCCTGTTTTTCCTAGTGGAGGCCTGCTCTTTTTCCGGTGATTAACTTCCATGAATTCCTTATGACTCAGATCAGGCATCTTCATGAAGCCTTCCCTAACTAACTTCTTTCTTACCTCTGTGTGTGTATGTGTGTGTGTGTGTGTGTGCATGCTGTGCTTAGTTGCTCAGTCGTGTCCAACACTTTGTGACCCCATGGACTCCAGGCAAGAATATTGGAGTGGGTTGCCATGCCTTCCTCCAGGGGATCTTCCCAACCCTGGGATCGAACCCAGATCTCCCACATTGCAGGCAGATTACCTTCTGAGACACCAGGAAAGCCCAAGAATACTGGAGTGGGTAGTCTATCCCTTCTCCAGGGGAACTTTCTGGCTGACCCAGGAATCAAACTGGGGTCTCCTGCATTGCAAGCAGATTCTTTACAAGCTGAGCTAGCCAGAAAGTGCTCTTTCTTACCAGTCACATAAAATCTTTTGCAATCCATTAGTTGTTTGAGAAAATAATTCCTGCATTTCCAGCATAAGCACATTTCTAAGATATAATACATATACAATGTATGCAACGTATATAATGAGTGGGAAAATATTATGGTGAAAACTATTTCTGAGATAGCTAATTAAAGAATTAAAGATCATATCAGAAGACAGAAGCCAAGTTTAAAGTAGGGAAATTATCTAGGAGAATGTTGTGTTGAGATAAAATAAGTGATAAAGGCTAGGACTAGTGTGATAGAGGTAAGAATTGAAAATCAGGCTTGACAAATTAAACGGGGAGATTGGTGAATAACATTTCTAAGATGATTCCCAAATTTAAGGCACTTAGTTGGAGATTAGTATTTAGACTTTGAACTAAGGTAATTAGAAGTGCAAATTCTGTAAAGAATTGAAAGTTGAGGAGATGGAAAATAAAATGTGTTTTCTAGGTAAAGCTGGGAATGCTCTAATTTCTTTAATCCATGGCGGGGAGGGCAAGAAGATGAGTTCAGGGATTAAATATTTTGAAATGAATATGGCCCATTTGAATATATTTAGCATAGTTTTGCATGATGGGAATATATTCAAGTTAGTACAACTATGTATTTATATTTCTTTATGATATAGTTTAGTGGAAATAACCCAACTATGATTAACTGATTAATGAGCAAAGAGTTCTTCAACTACCATCAAGTTTGGACATTGTTTTCCCAAAATAACTTGTATTTGTTAGTAATTGACACTTTTTGGACTATAAAATAGCATGTAATAATTGTAGAAAGTTTGAAAAATAAGATGGATAAATAAAACAAAGAAGAAAAGATAAGTTACCTGCAAACTCACCAGCTCAAAAACAATATGCTATTTTAGTGTGTATTTTCCAGTTTTTTTCTGTGTATATACTCCAACGATTTTCTTTTTTTACAAAATAGGGGTATTTTATTATTTTATTAAATATTCTTCTAAAATAAAATTTTTGATTGTTATATACTATTGTATTATATAGATATTCCATAATACATAAATTATCTAATATATTGTTAGATGTTTAAATTATATGCTATTGTAAACAAGCTTATAATGAACCTTATTGAACATAAATCACCCTGTGCACATATCCAACAATCAACATTACAATTCACAGAGAAATACCAGAGAAGGTTCCATTAAGATCAGTAATAAGTTTGTAATAAGTAATGAGTAATAATATGGCTTCCCTCATAGCTCAGTCGGTAAAGAATCTGCTTGCAATGCAGGAGACCTGGATTTGATTCCTGGGTTGGGAAGATCCCCTGGAGAAGGAAATGGCAATCCACTCCAGTATTCTTGCCTGGAAAATCCCATGGACAGAGGAGCCTGGTGAGCTAAAGTCCATGGGGTCGCAAGAGTCGGACATGACTTAGTGACTAAACCATTATTTGTTTAAAATTGTTCCAGATATTTTATCGAAAGTAATTATGTTGGGAAAATAATAGATACTTAAAATGAAATTCAATGCTTTTAGTATATAGTCATCATCTACTGAGACATGCCAAGAGACACTGTGGTAGTATGTAAGCAGCAGCTTTTAGAAGTAAATTTGGTAATGCTTGCCAAAAGTCAGAAATTGCAGTTTTAGAAATTTATTGTAAGCATAAATATGAAAAAAATTTTAAGGTGACTAAATTTTAAAACATCTTTATATTTCATCTTGTCAGTTATCAATTACTCTAATAGATATCATTATTAGATACTTTTTTGTTTCATACACATTAGCTGATATTTGTATGGAAAGTAATTTTTAAAGAGAAATGTTGAAAAGTTTCATTTAACAGAATTTTTTTCTGTTAAATTATATTTTTATTTCCAATTGCAAAACACTACGTAATTAATAAAAATTCAGTTTTTGGAGAGTGAGTGGTATTTCCATTTTCTTTATTGTTATCTTTCCCCCTTTATGCCCATTGTACATATTTTTCCTTTAATGGCTGAAAACATGATATAATATTTAGTATATTGTTTGTCTCATATAATAGTTGTCTTTCTCTGTCTGACTTTCTCTAGGTTCATCTATGTGGTGGCAAATGTCATTATTTTTTATGGCTGAGTAATATTCCATTGTTTATATATCACACATCTTTATCCATTTATTTGTTGATGGACATTTAAGTCACTTCCAGTGTTGGCTATCATAAATAGTGGTTCTATGAGCATTGGGGTGCATGTACCTTTTTGAATTAGAGTTTTCTCTAGGTATATGTCCAAGGGTGGGATTGCAGAACCATATGATAACTCTATTTTTTAAGTTTTTTTTATATAAATTTATTTTGGAACTTCCACACAGATTTCCATAATGATTGCACAAATTTACATTTTTACCAAGAATGTACAAGGATTCCCTTTTCTCCACACCTTCTCCAGCTTTTATTATTGACAGTTTCAGTTCAGTCACTCAGTCATGTCTGACTCTTTATGACCCCATGGACTGCAGCACACCAGGCTTCCCTGTCCATCACCAACTCCCAGAGCTTGCTCAAACTCATGTCCATTGAGTCGGTGATGCCATCCAACCATCTTGTCCTCTGTCATCCCCTTCTCCTCTTGCCTTCAATCTTTCCCAGCATCAGAGTCTTTTCCAATGAGTCAGTTCTCCACATCAGGTGGCTAAAGTATTGGAGTTTCAGCTTCAGCATCAGTCCTTCCAGAGAACACCCAGGACTGATCTCCTTTAGAATGGACTGGTTGGATCTCCTTGCAGTCCAAGGGACTCTCAAGGGTCTTCTCCAATACCACAGTTCGAAAGTATCAATTCTCTGGCACTCAGCTTTCTTTATGGTGCAACTCTCACATCCATACCTGACTACTGGAAAAACCATAGCTTTGACTAGATGGACATTTGTTAGCAAAGTAAAGTCTTTGCTTTTTAATAGTCTCTGTTATCTATGGTGGTCATAACTTTTCTTCAAAAGAGAAAGGGTCTTTTAATATAATGGCTGCAGTTACCATGTGCAGTGCTTTTGGAGCCTAAGAAAATAAAGTCTGTCACTGTTTCCATTGTTTCCTCATCTATTTGCCATGAAGTGATAGGACCAGATGCCATGATCTTAGTTTCCTGAATGCTGAGTTTCAAGCCAGCTTTTTCACTCTCTTCTTTCACTTTCATCAAGAGGCTCTTCAGTTCCTCTTTGCTTTCTTCCATAAGGGTGGTGTCATCTGCATATCTGTGGTTCTTGATATTTCTCCTGGCAATCTTGATTTCAGCTTGTGCTTCATCCAGCCCAGCATTTCACCTAATGTACTCTGCATGTAAGTTAAATAAATAAGATGACAATATACAGCTTTGAAGTACTTCTTTTCCAATTTGAAGCCCGTCCATTTTTCCATGTCTGGTTCTAGCTGTTGCTTCTTGACCTGCATGCAGATTTCTCAGGAGGAAGGTAAGGTGGTCTGATATTCCCATCTCTTTAAGAATGTTCCACAGTTTGTTGTGATCCACACAGTCAAAGACTTTGGCATAGTCAATGAAGTAGAATTTAAGTCTGAATTTTGCAATAAGGAGTTCATTATCTGAGACAGTCAACTCTTGGTCTTGTTTTTGCTGACAGTGTAGAGCTTCTCTATCTTTGGCTGCAAAGAATACAATCAATCTGATGTTGGTATTGGCCATCTGGTGATGTCCATGTGTAGAGTCGTCTCTTGTGTTGTTGGAAGAGGATGTTCACTTTTGATGATGACTATTCTCACTGGTGTGAAGTGATACCTCATCATGGTTTTGATTTGCACTTCTCTAATAATTAGCAATGTTGAGCATCATTTAATGTGCTTCTTTGTTATCTGGGCTTCTTTGGTGATTCACAAGGTAGACAACCTGCTTGTCAATGCAAGAGACCCAGGTTCCATCCCTGTGTCAGGAAGATCACCTAGAGAACGGAATGGCTAACCATTCCAGTATTCTTGCCTAGAGAATTCCATGGACAGAGAAGCCTATCTTTATGTCTGCTTTAGAAAAATGTATATTTAGATTTTCTGTTTTTTGATTTTTTTTTTTATATTGAGTTATATAAGTTGTTTGTGTAGTTTGGAAATTAACCCCTTATCAATCAGATTCTTTGCAAATACTTTCTCTCATTCAGTAAGTATGTTTTTGTTTTATTGATGGTTTCCTTTGCTGTGCAAAACCTCTGAAGTTTCATTAGTCTCATTTGTTTATTTTTGCTTTTATTTCTTTGTCTTGGGAGACTGATCTAAGAAAATATTGCCACAATTTATGTCAGAAAATGTTTTATCTATGTTCTTTTAGAAGTCTATTTAGATTTTTTAACCATTTTAAGTTTATTTTTGTATATGGTGTGAGGGAGTGTTTTAGTTTCATTGATTTACATGAGGCTGTCAGCTTTCCCATTACCACCTGCTGAGGAGACTGTATTTTCTCCATTGTACATTTTGCCTTTTATTATAAAATATTAATTGACCATAGTTTTATGGGTTTTAATTCTGGACTCTATTCTGTTTCATTTATCTATTTATATTTGTTTTTGTGACACAATACTGTTTAGCTTACTGTGGCTTTGTAGTATTATCTGAAGTCTGGGAGTGTTATGCCTCCAGATTTATTCTTTTCCCTTAGGATTGCTTTGGAAATTCTAGGTCTTTAGTGGTTCAGTATACATTTTAGTATTACTTGTTCTAATTTTGTGAAAAATGTCATGGGTAGTTTGATTGGGACCACATTAAACCTGTGGATTGCTTTGAGTACTGTGGCCATTTTTAACAGTATTAGTTTTTCCTATCCAAGAACATGTCAACCCATTAATTCTTAATCTTTTATATATAAAGCCAACCACTTGTTACTCTTATGCTCAAAACTCACACTTTAGAGCATTCACTTAGAAAAAGTACAATTCAGGATGTGGTTTTTCACTGTACACATAATATCTGTTAATTGTTGGGTCATATTTAAAATAAAAATTAGCATATTCCACACTAGAAAAAAGTACAATGCTATATATTTAATATTGTAATAAAGAAGACATTTTTAGCTTCCAAATAGCTCTAGAAGCTGATATTTGCATCACTTTAATGTACAGATAAGTAGAAATAAGTTTTGATTCTTATTTTAATAAAATTCAGGCTATTGAAGTCCTTGTTTTCTGTGTTGGTCATAGAGGGTTAAAATACCTAATAAGCAACAATATATTGAATATTCTTCAGCATTTTCTCAATCTGTTTTTACTTAAGAGTAAAACAAACTTCATTCTCCCCTATTATTAGAATGAGACAAACAAGCTGAATCATCACTGACTGACCCATTATATTAACCATTTTGATAAAGATGACCTTTCATTTGATCACTGTCTAGACCAGTGATTCACAACACTGGCTATGTGTTGAAATTGCATTTAGAGGTCAGAATCTCTCCTGTGAGATTCTGATAGAGTAGATCTGAATTGAAGCCCAACGATCTTTGTTTTTTATTAGCTTAACAGGTGATTTGGATGTGCAAACAGAGATGATGAAAATTGAATACAAGCATACCTCCACTAAACGAATCCTAATCCATGTGTTTGACACATTGCTCATTAATAAGCTTAGTCACTAGACTGATCTTTTCAATGGCAGGTACAATGTCTATATTAGATTTCTACCCACAGTAACCAGACCAGTTTTAATCACATAGGTACTTAGGAAATGCTTTTGATTGTTTGTTTGTTTATTTAAAGTAGTAATAGAGATCATTAAATCAATGAAGAATCATGACCCTGGTTAGACAGATCAGTTCAGTTCAGTCGCTCAGTCGTGTTCAACTCTTTGTGACCCCATGAATTGCAGCACACCAGGCCTCCCTGTCCATCACCAACTCCCAGAGTCCACACCAACTCATGTCCATCGAGTCAGTGATGCCATTCAGCCACCTCATTCTCTGTCATCCCCTTCTCCTCCTGACCCCAATCCCTCCCAGCATCAAAGTCTTTTCCAATGAATCAACTCTTCCCATGAGGTGGCCAAAGTATTGGAGTTTCAGCTTCAGCATCAGTCCTTCCAAAGAACACCCAGGACTGATCTCCTTTAGAATGGACTGGTTGGATCTCCTTGCAGTCCAAGGGACTCTCAAGAGTCTTCTACACCACAATACAAAAGCATCAATTCTTCAGTGCTCAGCTTTCTTCACAGTCCAAATTTCACATCCAAACATGACCACTGGAAAAACCATAGCCTTGACTAGACAGACCTTTGTTATCAAAGTAATGTCTCTGCTTTTTAATGTGCTATCGAGGTTGGTCATAACTTTTCTTCCAAGGAGTAAGCATCTTTTAATTTCATGGCTGCAGTCACCATCTGCAGTGATTTTGGAGCTCAAAAAAATAAAGTCTGACACTGTTTCCACTGTTTCTCCACCTATTTCCCATGAAGTGATGGGACCAGATGCCATGATCTTGTTTTCTGAATGTTGAGCTTTAAGCCAACTTTTTTGCTCTCCTCTTTCACTTTCATCAAGAGTCTTTTTAGTTCCTCTTCTCTTTCTGCCATAAGGGTGGTGTCATCTGCATATCTGAGTTTATTGTTATTTCTCCAGGCAATAGTGACAAATAAAATGTTTATGAAATCAGTATTTAAAAATAAAACAAAAAATTATTAATACTTTTGGAACAAATATTGTCATTGCTCTTTTATTGTTCTTTTTTCTAAGAAAGATAAGCCTCCTCGAGGAAACTCAAGAATAATTTGTCTAAAAATACATTTCACCATTACGATGCTAATTGAACACACTGTATAATTACTAAAAAATAAATTTTAGGGAGCTCTTCTAATCACATGCAGACAATGTACAGTGTGTAATTCTATCTTTAAAATAAATTAAAGTCATATGGCAAAGTAAATATAAAAATCATGTGGACTATGAAATTATTTTCACTAGTAAGATTTTTAAATATTAGCACATATTAAACTGACTATGGTGGTTTTGTAAATAACTGATATCTAGATATATGTAAGGTGAATTTCATGCAAAGATGGGCTCGATAAAGGCCAGGAATGGTAGGGAGCTAACAGAAGCAGAAGATATTAAGAAGAGGTGGCAAGAATACACAGAAGAACTGTACAAAAAAAGATCTTCACAACCCAGATAATCACGATGGTGTGATCACTCACCTAGAGCCAGACATCATGGAATGTGAAGTCAAATGGGCCTTACGAAGCATCACTACGAACAAAGCTAGTGGAAGTCATGGAATTCCAGTTGAGCTATTTCAAATCCTAGAAGATGATACTGTGAAAGTGCTGCACTCAATCTGCCAGCAAATTTGGAAAACTCAGCAGTGGCCACAGGACTGGAAAAAGTCAGTTTTCATTCCAATCCCAAAGAAAGGCAATGCCAAAGAATGCTCAAACTACTGCACAATTGCACTCATCTCACACACTAGGAAAGTAGTGCTCAAAATTCTCCAAGCCAGGCTTCAGCAATACGTGAACCATGAACTTCCAG
>SJYT01053210.1:3157-53653 GCA_006410635.1 Cephalophus harveyi
AACCTTCTCAAAATTAAAAATATTTTCGATCTTACATTTTCCAAGAGCAAACCAACATGCTTTCGATTATATCATTGAAAATGAGGCTGCTAAGCTTTGATTAATTTGTAGAAAAATAAGCCAGAAAAATCACAATTCAATCGAGATATCACATTAATAAAATATTATTATTTATTGTGTTGCATAAAATGATATTCAAAATATTAATAAAATCCATGTAACTTTTCTTCACCACTTTCTCTCTGATACCATTGGGTCTCTCATGTCCTAAGGCCCAAATAGCTGTGTTGTTTGCACTGCACTGTGGACCTGCCACAAAGCCCTTTCCTGCTTTGGGTCCTTGAAGCTGGCAGCCTTTTTGACGATTCAATGTGGGAGACAGACCCTAGGGTGCTCCCTGTAGTGTGGGCAGGACCTGTGATGTGCTTGTAACAGATAGATTATGGCAAATGTGATAAGGTGTCATTTCTTATCACCCATCCTTGATAGTCTTTATGATACAGATTGAGTAGTATTCTTGTTAGCCACCTAATGATTTTGCCCCATGTGCATGCCATGTTCCATAGAAAGAGATGCAGCTTTGGGAACTGGGGCTCTCTCCAGATGCAAGAGACCCGAAAATAGGTTATCTGCTATTAAAGGCTATCTGCTAAAAGCACACCCAGCAGCTGGGGCAAAAATTATTCATTAAAGGGTCATTTGGGCAATGTATCACAGAATCTGTTCATCACAGTAATTAATTAAATTTTTCTTTTTCCTTTATTTGTAAAAATCAGATACACTATGAAAAAAATATGTGCAGCTCTTACCTGACATCTTGAAAAATGTTGGGCATCTGGGAAAACAGGCCATTATCCCAAAAAGTGGTAGAACTAGGGTCAGCCATGTTTAGAGGGAAATTCGGTAGTCTCATCTATGTTTTGAATGGCCCAGAGAAGATTTGTGCCTTAAAATGTTTATCCCAACTACAGTCTTAATTTCTTCTCATTGCCCACTCTTCTCACACTCCATGAAAAAAGATATTTGGGCAATATAACAATGTTAATCAGCTATACCCCAATACAAAATTGCTGTTCAGTCACTCAGTCATGCCAGCTGTTTGTAAGCAAAGGACTGCAGCCCACAAGGCTTTCTTGTCCTTCACCATCTCCTAGTGTTTGCCAAAACTCCTGTCAATCAAGTCAGTGACACCATCCAACCTCTGTCATCCTCTGTCATCCCCCTCTCCTCCTGCCTTCTTTCCCAACATCAGGGTCTTTTCCAGTGAGTCTCCTTTTCACATCAGGTGTCCAAAGTATTGGAGCTTAAGCTTCAGCATCAGTCCTTCCAATGGATATTCAGGGTTGATTTCCTTTAGGATTGACTGGTTTGATCTCCTTGCTGTCCAAGGGACTCTTAAGAGTCTTTACCAGCACCACAGTTCAAAAACATCAATTTTTCGGTGTTCAGCTTTCTTTATGGTCCAACTCTCACATCCATGAATGACCCCTGGAAAACCCAAAGCTTTGACTATACGGACCTTTGTTGGCAAAGTGATGTCTCTGCTTTTTAATATGCTGTCTAGGTTGGTCACTGGCTTCCCTGATAGATCAGTTGGTAAAGAATCCATCTGCAAAGCAGGAAACCCCAGTTCAATTCCTTGGTGGGGAAGATCTGCTGGAGAAGGGATAGGCTACCTACTCCAGTATTCTGGCCTGGAGAATTCCATGGACTATATAATCCTTGGAGTCGTAAAGAGTCAGACATGACTGAGCGACTTTCACTTTCAGGTTGGACACAGCTTTTCTTCCAAGCCATCAGTATGAAAACCAAATACAAAATAAAAAGTTTAAAAAAAAAAAAAAAAAAAAAAAACTTAACACATGTAGTAATAAAATGTAAGAAGTTCCCATCCAAATCCGTATGCTAAGGGTCATTCAGGAAAGGAAACCTAAGATGAAAATTAACAGCTAAATTAAGATTCTTCAAATCTGTTCTAAAAGTATCCTCTAGAACAATCCAAAGGGATAAGACAATTATGTGGCCCCCAACCCCAGGTGGGGGGTTGGGATTTGTTCCCCGAGCCCAATACAGCCAGATGATGGCACACAGACTGTAGACTCTGAGCTGCCCCTCCTGCATGCATGGTCACATCCACAGTTACTGTGGCACCAGTCAATCACAGATCATTTCTTACCAAATAGCCTACAATTGAGGTTCTTTGAAGACATGGGCACTGCATGTACATCTTCAGAGGAAATGGGGAGACATTGAGAAGGAAAGATTTTCTAGCTCACTTCTATAGTTAATCTTTGCCCCAGTTCCCATGAGCTCTTGGTTTTGTGTGTCTGTTCTAGTTTGAGGAAACTTTTTGGTTTTGATTAAAGAGTTAGGTCTCAATAATGGGAAGTTGAAGGGGGTTGGATAGAGATTTTGGAGTCTGGCAGTATTTTGAATTCCAAGCTATCTGTCTAAAATGCTCTGATTCAGAGAAGTTACTCAACCTCTGACTTTAGATAGAGAGGGAGTTCCCCCAGAAATTTGACTCCCCCTTTATCCCTTCCCCCAGGGTGGAGAGCTATAACAACCCCCTGTCAACATGAGGAGTCAGCCAGGACCGCAGGACAGGTGGGTCAACACAAGCAGACTGAGGCAAGCACGGTGCATGAGGAAGCTTTTCCCATTTTCCATTTCTTCCTTTTATAAATTTTAACCTCTTAACATTTAAACTTTTCCCATGATTCTTATTCCTGTGGCTAGTTCTTTTCTTGTTATTATAGTTTACTCATAGATATGATAAATGAATATAGTAAATGACTGCTGAAGGTCGACCAGATGGCTTGATGACTTCATTTACTCTCTCTTTGGGAAAACAATTGAAAGAAATCCCCACTACTCGTTCTCTTGCAGGGAAGGGTATTCAGAGATTGCTTCTGAAAATGAAAATATAAACACTTGTATTGTATGCCTGGAAGCTCTGGGGATCCTGGAGACACTCTCTGCTCCACCATTTTATTCAAGAACATAAGGAATTAATTGTACACCTTGCCGAGGGAAAAGGGCATATTGTATATTCCAAATATCAAGATCTTTCTTTTAGGATTAGAATACATAGTTGACACAGAGAAAATGCTTTCAAGATGTTGTGGGAAAAAAAAAAAACAACTCAAGACTGAAGTTTTTATAACTCGATATTATTTGGCACCTGCATAGTTTCATATCTCTGTGGGATACGACTATTGTTTCTCAGAGACAGTAATCCAGACATCTATAATCAAACATGAATTCTCCCAAAAGATACAGAAAGAAAGCATGGGAAAAGATATAAGAACTCTTCTCAGAAGTTTCTAAATATTTCCCGATATGAGAGTTTGAGAGACCAGTTCCTCCTCGGGGAGTTCCAGGTTTCTGAGTCTGGAGGGTAGGCACATGCTTTGCAGTTCATCCACACTGGATCTCAGGATGAACCACACACATGGATGGGCTTTCTCTGCCTGTGTAGAGGATTTCAGACAACCAGCAGGGAAGGAAAAAACAGGGGAATGGACAGGACATTTACAGTCACATCAGGGCTCTGATCCCATCTCTTAGCTATGTGCTTTTGCTGTGCCTTAGTTTCTCCATTTGAAAAATGGAATTGGCAATAGTTGACTTGCCAATCTATGTCTATGGCAATAATTAAATGAGAGAAGTAGATAATAAACTCCTTGCACAAAAGAGACATTTAATAAATGCATGTGTGGTTAGTTCCATGAGGGAGGGGCTCTTGATACCCAGCACTTTTCAGGGCCAGGTATGTAGCAGGTGCTCAAGAATATTTGTGGAATAAATGAACCATATTAATAATTTTGAATTTTCCATCATTGTCACCTGTAAATTAGACAAAATGTTTCACCACCTATGAAGGGAAGACCACACTGTTTTATCAGGAGAAACCATTCCGGGGCCTCACTTTCTAGATTCACATACTCTAATATCCTGCTGGTAGGGATATAAATTAACACAACTACTTTAGAGAACAATTTGTCAAAGTAGCTTAATAAAGTTGTATGTGTACACCTCTTGAGACCAGCAGTCACACATGTAGGTATATACCCTAAGAACATATCTTTGCATACAAGGCTGCATATGCCAAAATATGGGTGTTCGTAAAGTAAACAATGGAAAACAACCTAAATGCTGAACAGCTGGAGAATCAATACAAATATTCTGTATATTCTTAATATGATATTTCATAACAAAGAAAATTTTAAAAATAAAACAACAGATGCCAGCATATATGACTCTCATACATATAATTTTGAGCAGAAAATTTCATTTGCCAAAAAATACACATAGACTTGACTACATTTACATACATCAAGTTTAAAAAATGCATAACAGTACCATATATTGCTGAGGGGCAAAAATGTATATAATTAAAGTATAAAGACTTGCAAAGAATAATAAATACTATATTCAGAATAGCATTCCCTCTGAGGTGGGGGAAGGGGATTGAAATCAGAGAGTTTGATACAGAGGAATTACATATAAAGAAGTATTGGTAATTTTTGGTGTTTCGTAAAAGGAGGTAGGCACAAAGGTGTTAGATGTATAATCTATTCATATATCCTAAAAAATGAAAATTTATATTTAAAAGGATCTTATCATGTAAGAGCTGAAGAAGTCCTAAGACATTAGTCCTACCTGTCCATTCTAAAGACAAGAAACTTCAAACCTTGGAAAGTAAAGTGATTTGCTTAAAGGTTCACAATCGGATGGTGGTAGGGCTGGGATGACAATCTAGATTTCCAGGTCCCAGGACAAAGATTTTACACCATTCCTTTTTTTTTAATTGAAGTATGCAAAGTGATTCAATTATACATATATATTAAATATATGTATATAAACATATATATATGCTGAGCTGTGCTTAGTCACTCAGTCATGTCTGACTCTTTGTGACCCCATGAACAGAAGCCCACCAGGCTCCTCTGTCCATGGGGATTCTCCAGGCAAGAATCCTTGAGTGGGTTGCCATGTCCTCCTCCAGGGAATTTTCCCAACCCAGGAATTGAACCCAGGACTCCCGTATTGCAGGTGGATTCTTTACCATATGAGTCACCAGGGAAGCCTGAGAATACTGGAGTGGGTAGCCTATCCCTTCTCCAAGGGATCTTCCCAACCCAGGAATTGAGCTGGGGTCTCCTGCATTGCAGGCAGATTCTTTACTAGCTGATCTACCAGGGAAGCCTGGTATATATTACTTTTCAGATTCTTTTCCCTTATAGGTTATAATAAAATATTGGGTATAGTTCCCTGTGCTGTGCAGTAGGTCCTTACCTGTTTTATATGTAGTAGTTGTGTGTGCCAAGTTTCTTCAGTCGTGTCCAACTCTTTACAACCCTATGGACTGTAGCCTACCAGGCTCCTCTGTGGGATTCTCCAGGCAAGAATCCTGGAGTGGGTTGCCATGGTCTTCTTCAGGTTATAAAGTAGTTACACTGCTCTTTTAAACTACATTTGGTCTTATTTCTTTTTCCTTCCTGGAGGCAGGAAACCGAGCCTACATGTGAGCAGGGCCATCAGCAGGAACTTCAGATGTGTCACAGGTGAGCCGCACGATGAAGGCACAGAGAAAGGGCTTCTGAGTCCAGGCAGACAAGACATTCTTGAAGAAAAATCACAGGGCATTCATAGGAAAGGTCATCTGAGCTTGCTCACATTTTCACTCTGGTCCCCAGAAAACTAGGACCAGAGGTGGCAAATGGACGACTCACTATCAAGACAGCCAGACTCCTAGGAATTTCAAAGATTTGCATCCTTGGAACTCTCAAGGTAGGAGACCATAGTTAAAGATTTCAGAGCTCTGTGGAGATAACCGCATAGTGGCAACAAGTTTATGAATGGACAAATGAAGCCTCCGTGGATATTACTTCATGTATATAAAACAAGACAACATGGCCCAAGAAAGGATGCTCACATTAATGCCATGCTTCGTATCGTGCATCAGTACTCATGTATCCCCTGCAATGAATTCCCACTCTTCACTTTTACATTCTCCTGCCCATTAAGATTCAAAGCAGATCCAGAAAGTTCAGTTTGCTTTGTTATTGATAGTCAATTCAAAGGGGTGTCAGGGTCTATTCTTCCTTCCTATGTTCTAATGTCTTTCTAGTTTTTTAAACCAATGTTTTTAATGCACATCTTTCTGTCTCATGTGTACCCCAGAGAAACAGAGTAACCTGACTCCTTGATGGGGAAAGTTGAGGGTTTCCATATTGAACCAACCCTCCTCTGTACCTTGGGGACTTTCTCTACCTGTTCCCCTAATCCTGAGTGATGTACTTGTCACTCTGTTATGACCATAACCTGACACTGTACCTCAAAGCAAGGCACCATCTCCCACCTGGATCCACTCTCCGTCCACCCCCAACCAGTGAACATTCAGCCCAAGGCCAAAGCTCAGTTGACCTCATCAGCTGACCTTACCTCTCCTCACACTCTTATTAACAAATCCCTACATTATTTTGACCTGGTCTCCCTCTTCATCTCTTTTTCATTTCTTGGTCTATGGATATTCCCAAGTAGATTGATATTTATACTGGAGTTTCCTCAGAAAACTCCTTTGGAAGTGATTGATTTCTATTAGAATTCTGCTCAAGAAAATGTCATGGGTAGAGTGCAGTTATTGGGTCTGCTTGTTGACCCACAAATATTCCTCCAAGCTGCAAAATGTCACTATGCCTTCACCTCCAAGGACCACAAGGCCTGGATCTGATGAAGCTGTAGAGGGACAGTGCTCAAGTTTGTTTTTAACCTTAGGTAAAATTTGTATCTCCCTATTCTCCTTACTCTTTTATTTTAGCCAGGAAGTAAAAGTGAAAAATGAAATTGGTAATTTCTCAGTCATGTCTGACTGTTTGCGAGTCCATGAACTATAGCCTACCAGGCTCCCCTGCTCATGGAATTCTCTAGGTGAGAATACTGGAGTGGATAGACATTCCCTTCTCCAGGGGATCTTTCCAACCTAGGGATCAAACCTGGGTCTCCTGCATTGCAGGCAGATTCTTTACCATCTGAGCCACCAGGGAAGCCTGTTTAGGCCAGGAGCCCATGCCAATTGTCCCATGTTTCTATGCCAGGGTAAGTTTATGTGTCTTGCCTTCCTTTACGGATTTGTATAGATCCTTCAGGAGAAGAGCCTGTGTGACATAAGGGAAAATGAGGTAGAATCTTTGAGCAGCTCAAAGGAGGCTCACTCAGCTCTACAGGGAGGAGGCCAGGATGGGGAAGGCAGGGTCTCTTGTAACATAGGCAGGCCTTATGATCCAGCAATATCCAAACTGCTCCAAGAAGGAAACACTAGCTGAGTGAAAAGCAGCTTCTCTTTTGACCATTACAGATGCACAAAACTGACCCTCATGGCAGAATAAGGCTAGGCTGCCTGAGAGCAAGGCTGAGATGGTGGACCAGAGGCCACTTGAACAGTGTTTCAAGTCTACTTGAAGTCTTACTTGAGGTTATACCAAGAGTCCCAAAGAAGTCTAAAAAGGAATGAAAGGAGATGCTTGTTATACAACTCCGATCTTAGGTCTTATTCTCAGACTTCATTTCTTTTTTGTGTGTGATAAATTAATACTTTTGGTAAATTTTTAAAAGTTTTATGAAGAGCATAATTGCATCATCATCACATTAAGACGATTTCTTTAGTAGAACAGGTAAACTAGACTTGTTTTTACAACCTTGTTTATTTATTCACTTAAACTATACCTCTAAAATGTATAGCTTATATGTATTAAGTATACTTAAGTTTTATTGAAATATATCTGTATTTTAAACATATGTCTTGGCAAGTGATGCTCTGGTTTGTTTCTCACTGCAAAGGTCACTGATTGTGCAGAAGCAGAGGTAAAGGTAAGTTGATATTTTGGATTTTTCCTTTTAACTCTGAATTTTTCTTCAGAGAGGTTGATATACAGGACCACAAAAATGAGACAGTAGGATGATTCTTTGGTCTTCTGAGCATAATCACATTTACTTCACTTATTTTTCATTGAAAAAGAAGCTACCACATGAATCTCATAAGTTAGCCTGGGCCTTGCTGACAGAAGACATAGAGCCTGAGGGAAATGGTCTTCCACAAATAAGAAAAAAGAAATAAGAAATAAGAACCAAAGGGCAACATTCGGAAAAAATTAGAGGGAAAAAAATCAAGATAGAAGAGACACCAGATTTCTTTTTTAAGTATTTGGGGCTTTGAACCTCGTGTTTGGAGCAGAGCTGGTGACAGATTCTTTTCTGGCTGTTACAAGTTGGTAACTGGAAATTCTACTCAGATGAAACCACAAATACATTCCCAGACAATACACTAAGCAGAGATTCCCCATGTCACCAAGGGACACACAGACATGTAGGCCAATGGGTGAAGTCCAAGAAAGCAGACCTTGATGAAGATTCCTTGACCACACTGGGCAGCAGTAGGCAGTGACAACTTCTGCCCAAACCCTGTGCTGTGTGGGCCCATCTGGGGGCACACTTCCTGTCGCCTCCTCAGTGATGCCTTCCTGACACTCAGCTTGTCCTGGTGCAGGGCGATTGGCCCTCTTTCAAATTTCTTTTTTAAGAATTTACTTGCCTATTTAATTATTTTTGGCTGCACTGGGTCTTCTTTGCCACTCATGGGCTTTCTCTAGTTGCAGCGAGTAAGGGTTACTCTCTACTTGTGGTGCACAGGCCTTAGAGTGCAGGCTCAGTAGCGGCACACGGGCTTATTGCCCTGTGGTATGTGAGATCCTCCCAGACCAGGAACTGAACCCGTGTCCCCTGCACTGGCAAGTGGATTTTTAACCACTCTGCTGCTGCTGCTAAGTCACTTCAGTCGTGTCCAACTCTGTGTGACCCCATAGACGGCAGCCCACCAGGCTCCCCCGTTCCTGGGATTCTCCAGGCAAGAACACTGGAGTGGGTTGCCATTTCCTTCTCCAATGCATAAAGTGAAAAGTAAAAGGGAATTCGCTCAGTGGTGTCTGACTCCTAGCGACCCTATGGACTGCAGACTACCAGGCTCTTCCGTCCATGGGATTTTCCAGGCAAGAGTACTGGAGTGGGGTGCCACTCTACCACCAGGGAAATCCTAATTGGCTATTTGTGCAATTTTTTTTTTTTTTCTTTTTTCAGAAGAGAGCCCAAGAATGAATCAGACTAATGATGAGACAAACAGTATTTTTCTAGCTCAGATGCCACCTCAAGTTCCTGAAAAATACTTCTGGAAAGTTCCCAGGACGGACCTCACAGATGCTCTGTGGACCAGCTAGCTCTTCTCGCTGCAGGTTAGCCTAGGTTTCCTGTCCCTAAGATGCACCAGAGGCTGCAGCATCCACCTGCTGATGCCTGTGCCAAAGGTACTCATGTCTCAGTTGCTTTTATGACCGCATTTCTGCTGATCGCCTCCAAGGGGCTGTTCTTGCAAACCTTTGCTCTCATAAGTTATCCCAGCCCTGTGTGTTTACGATTTCAAAGCCACTGTCCCTATTTCCTTTCATTACCAATACTTCTGGTGTCAGTGTCAAGGGGGCCTGAAATATTAGAATCTTATTGAGAGTCTGTTAAAATGACTCTTAAATTCTTGGCTTGCTTGTCACTGCCTACTCCAGCTGGCATGCAGAACGCACGGAGTGATAGACTTTTGTTGTAATCACTCCGCCTCTCTAGCCCATGCTGCAAAGTTGTATGCCTCAAAAGTCTTCCAGAAGACTCCTTGGAGCCTCTTGCACGCTAAACCCAGAACATCCCTATCATCACCATCCACACTACAGGGTGAGTCTCAGTGCCCACTGGTCATAAGGATCACCCTAAGTATGTTATCCTGAGGTGGGACTCAGGCCTTTGGGGTTTTCAGTTCCCCAGTGATTTTCACCCATCCAAGGGTTCTCAGTAGTTTTACACTTAAACATACAGACACATACAACTTTGAAGAAGATCCAAGCAGTTTATTTTTTACTCTTAGAGCATTTTTACACTTATCAAGATTTTGAAGGTAACAATGTTTATTGCAGCCATTCAAACATAAAGATGTGCGTAACTAGTGGCACAGTGGTAAAGAATATACCTGTGATCCAAGAGCCACAAGAGATACAGGTCCAATCCCTGGGTGGGGAAGATCCCCTGAAGTAGGAAATGGCAGCCCACTCCAGTATTCTTGCCTGGGAAATCCCATGGACAGAGGAGCCTGGAGGGCTATAGTTCATGAGGTTGCTAAGAGTTGGACAAAACTGAGCAAATGAGCGTGCATGCATGCAACAATAAGATACAAATAACACCTATGCTAAGCCCACTCCACTCCTCCACCCTAGGTACTAGTGTTCAAAAAGTAGTATTTTAAACTTTACTTTGTATTCATGAGAAGGATATGCCCATAGATAAATGAGTTGTTGGCTAATTCACTTACAAACCTGTCTTTCTTTCTTGCATTGCCTTGAACATAACCCATCTCCTTTTCCGTTGGAGGCATACCTTCACCTTGGGGAGAATTATGTTTCTAGCGAGAGGATGTAAAAGAGCTGGGTCAGTGTTCCCCTTCTGATACATGAAAATAAGATCTCTGACCCTGCAGAAAGACAATAGTCTGGCAAGAGAGGAAAGCTTTTCTAAATTTTTAAGCAAGGAATGCTGGACAATCTCTTATCGACTTGGCATCACCACTTTACTCTTCTGAGTTTTTCTCTGAGCTACAGGAGGGACTCAGAGAGTACACTCTCCAGTGTCCTTTTTTATATGTGGTTCTGGGTCTGAGTTTGCAGGAAGAGGGAAATTTCTATGTGGGCCTCCAAGGTGAAGGGAGAGCATAGACACCTACAGGCTGGCGCAGGTCTGGGAATAGGCAGGGAGGCCACCAAGGCCAAGGCCTCAGTGTTAACTATGTAGTTCAGGGTCACAGAACAAGAGGAACCAATTACATTCATGTGTTTACTCTAGAAGTGATTCTCCTGCACCAAATGTTTGAAGGTGCCAGGGAGGCAGCAATGAGCAGAACAGACCTAAATCCTGGTCCTTGTGGAGGTCCTTCGGAGCAGGGACTTCAGCAGAGAGGAAGCTTGTGTGTAGTAATAATTGGGACAGAGCTCCTCCCCCCAGAGCACAGTGGAGAACAACAGCTGGATGGGCTACCCTGGTCCCTTGTCCCATCATCAGCCACAATCCCTAGCAATAACTTCACCAGATGCCATCTTGGAAGGAGGATGGAGAGGAGGAGCATTAGACTCTAGATACCCACAGAGATACTGTGCTGACCTGGGGCAGGGATGCTTTATACACAAGAAGGGAAGGGGGTGCTGAGAATGCAATGATTGGCAAGCTTAAATTTTCCACTCTCTAGACATTTAGAGAGCCCAGAAGATTTAGTTACCACAGAAAATAAGTACACATACAGCCTAGAATATCCTGCTTCCCAGGTGGCGCTTGTGGTAAAGAACTTGCAGGAGAGGTTAGAGATGCAGGTTCAATCCCTGGGCCAGGAAGATCCCCTGGAGGAGGAAATGGCAACCCACTCCACTATTCTTGCCTGGAGAATCCCATGGGCAGAGGAGCCTGGAGGGCCACAGCCCATGGGGTCCCAAAGAATCATTTCACATGCAGACTTATCTCTGGTTTTGCTTTTCAAAAATGGAATCCTACCTGTAAACTTCATGCCTAAATTGTAATTGACTCATCTTCATGTCATCGTAGAGAAACTGCCCAGCAAATGGTACATCTCGCTTTTGTCATTTGAGCAGGTGGGTGCAAAGCAAATCTGACATCACTTGTAGGAGGGGTTCAAGGACCCTTTAAAATGAACAAAGAGGCTTCCAAAAGGAAGAACTCACTCAAAATTTTGGTAATTATTGAATGGGGACCTACAAATTAAGTGACTGTGTAGCTGCATGGTGAGCTCGTTGAGTTTCTAGGTGGGCACTATTCAGAATGGTGTTAGAAAGGCTGGTAAGAACTCATTGGCTTAAGGTTGGTTATACTGAAACAAATATGGGTTGATTATTAGGGGAGATGTCTCAGAGGGCCAATGCAAAAGTAAGAATCTGAATTATAGGGAAAGGAATGAAGTTTTGTTACATTCAAGTTGGGCAATTCACTGTGTGTCAGTTGCTCAGTTGTGTCCAACTCTTTACAACCCTGTGGTCTGTCCATGAAATTCTCTAGGTAAGACTACGGGATTGGGTAACCATTCCCTTCTCCAGGGGATCTTCCCAATCTGGGGATTGAACCCTGGTCTCCTGCATTGCAGGCAGGTTCTTTACCATCTAAGCCACCAGGGAAGCCCCAAGCAGGGAGTGGGTTGGTCTAAAGGCTGATCTGACAGAAGTGGCCTCGGACGCTCACCTCTAGCTCCTGGGTTTTTAGGTGAGGCAATTCACTAAATATAAAATATCTACAAGAAGACTTGATGATACTGCTTATAGAGATAGTGAGTGAATAAACACATCAGTGAGTGAGACTAAAGGTGAAGAAAATATACCACTCATGGTACAAAAAATTAATGGGAGTTTTAAGGGCATAATACATTAAGGAATATAAAATTGCGTAGCAAAAAGTTGTTCCATTTGCAAGTCTCTTCATATATTCTGATTCCCCAAAGGAGAAAGACTTAATGCAGGACTATGATTTGATCAACAATTTTTAACCCTTGCCAGTCTCCTTTAAAAACAGAGGGAAAATAGGTCATAGACTAGGAGCCTTTAGCAGGCCATATCGAGACAGAAGTTGATAATTTGTGCTATTTCCTTTGAATAATGTTCACTGAAAGATTCTACTTATGGAATGAATTTTGTTTTCCATCTATCTGATGAGATGAAGTGGTTTGAACATATACTTATTTGTGTAAAAATGAGAGATAAATTAGTAATTGGGAATTAACATAAGCACAATAATATATATATATAACATATATATAATAGATAAACAATAAGGATCTACTATATGGCACAGGGAACTATATACGCTATCTTGTAATAGCTTGTAATGGAAAAGGGTTGAAAAAGTGTATATATATATATATATGTATTTGAATTCCTTTTTGTACACCTGAAAATAGCACCTTGTAACTATATTTCAATTAAAAATGTCTAAAATTTTAAAAATGAGAGAGTAAATATAAAGAAAAATATTAATGAAACTGTAAATATATAATAGATAAACAATAAGGATCTACTATATGGCACAGGGAACTATATCCGCTATCTTGTAATAGCTTGTAATGGAAAAGGGTTGAAAAAGTGTATATATATATATATATATGTATTTGAATTCCTTTTTGTACACCTGAAACTAACACCTTGTAACTATATTTCAATTAAAAATGTCTAAAATTTTAAAAATGAGAGAGTAAATATAAAGAAAAATATTAATGAAACTGTATATGTAGTTCAAGTTATGGCAATATTTGAGCATTTTATTTGAATAACAAATATTTGAGAAGAACTTATTAACATATTGGAGAAGGAAATGGCAATCCACTCCAGTATTCCTGCCTGGAGAATCCCATGGACAGAGAAGCCTAGTAGGTTACAGTCCACGGGGTCGCAAAGAGTCGGACACGACTGAGCGACTTCACCTCACCTCACCTATTAACATATAAATGATGCATATACCATGGTTCTTCAAACATTTGTTCTTTAAAGAAGATTAGACACGTCCCTGGTTGGCACTACTAGTGACTTAGCACATTTTTTCTTTATAGACCCCCTCTCCCCCACAAAACATGTATCTGTTTTTCCCCAATACTAGGGCTTTGTGGGACTTTCCTAATTACTTGAGCCAAATTAAATAAAGTTTTATAGTAAAATAAACCTAAGGTGGAGTATTAGTCCCCGAAAGAATAACATTGCCCTCAGGAAATTAGGCAATTGTTTTATGACAAGCAAATTTAGATGAGGAGACTTGTTTGGAAAGCTTGTGATATCCTTGACTATGTAGTACAGTTGATGGAGAATAAATATAATCATATTTACATGCCAATCCTCTAGTCAATTCTCTTTCACTCTGGCTTTTTCTGCCATTGTAAAATTTGAATGGAAGGAGACAAACAAAAAAGGCTGCAGGGATCTCTACTCAATACTCTGTAATGACATATATGGGGAAATAATCTGAAAAAGAATGGATATATGAATGTGTATAACTGATTCACTTTGCTGTATGGCAGAAACTAACACAGCATTTTAAATCAGCTATATTCCAATAAATTGAAAAAAAAAAAAAACCTTAGAAGATAAAAGAAAATGAGAAAGGAAAAAGAGTTACTAAATGTGACAGTGATATGAAGAGAGGTTGGAAAGTAGGTTGATGGGCTGAAATAAATAGAGAAGGAAAATATTAAAGTGGGTAGCTTCTTGGTGGAGAAAGGGTGTTACAGATAACCTATTCCAGGAGAATGCAAAATATATATCCTTTGGAAATTAATTGACAGATGTGAGTTCCTTGTTGGCCTCACAGCTTAGCAGCTGCAAGCCTGAATTTCTCCATGCATGTAATTGATCTGGAGAAAACACAGGAATAGGGAAGGTAGGGGACTATGACAGGGAGTGGCTCTAGATGATTGACTGAGACAGTATTCCCCTCTCTAAGAGAATTTGGAAGTCATAATTTTTGATAAAAGTAATTAGAGTCTATAGCAATTACTTTCATGGAGATCCATCAAATGATATCTGTTGTTCAGTTGCCAAGTCATGTCCCGACTCTTTGCTACCCCATGGACTACAGCATGCCAGTCTTTCCTTGGGTCCCTGTCCTTCACTGTCTCCTGGAGTTGGCTCAAACTCATGTCCATTGAATCAGTGATCCCATCCTCAGTTGCCCCTTTCTCTTCCTGCCCTCAATCTTTCCCAGCATCAGTCTTTTCCAGTGAATCGGCCCTTCGCATCAGGTGTCCAAAATATTGGTGCTTCAGCTTTAGCATCAGTCCTTCCAATGAATATTCAGGGTTGATTTCCTTTAGTATTGACTGGTCTTTTGTCAGACAAATATTTTCAGAGCACAGCTAGAGATTAACATAATCATTTTTTCATGGAAAAAAGCACAGGTGATATTTTTCAAGGATCTATCAAATATTAAATTGAAGTTTAAAATCATGCCCATCTCTGCCCATGAAGATTCAGGTTTCTCTTGAAGTTTAAAATATGTAGGCCTCTTTCCATGCATCCTATTGACTTTAGAGTGGCAGGGTTCAGGCACTGCTCTCAGTCAGCTGCACTAAGAGGAGAAGATGTTGACCAAACTGCCCATCCTAGAGCCATGAGTGGTATTTTCAATATAAAATATGTTCCCCTACAAGTGATTAGCTCTAATCACCCTAAATTTCTTTCAGATCCCGGGCCTTTGGATCTAAGCTAATTTGCATGTCTGTCATAAGGGCTGGCTTTGTGCTGAAAATCTGGCACCATCATGTTAGAAAATGCAATCTAAACAATGTCATCTTTATTAAGTGAGGACAGTCCCCTAAGTCTGACAGCCAGTGATTAAGAGTACATAGGAGGGGAGGAGAGCAGGGTACTGACAGGTCTTGGTGGAGTACGGCAGGGTTTGCTTGGGGTCAGTACACATGTGGCAAACAGCATGTACGATGGAGGCAGTGTGGAGAAGTGAGCAGATGGAGTCCAGATTTGGCAGAATGGGGATCCCACACTCATTCTTGACATATAAGTAAGAGAGGGCTGGAGATTTAAGATGAAACCAGTGTGTCTAATGTGATAACTAATCAAAGAAATCAGACAGACCTCTCTGTCCAAAGCAGAAATTGGCTGAGTTAGCCTTTTCTGACTGCCTAAAGTATAGGAGACAGGCCCTAAGTCATGGACAACCTTTTGGTATTTCCTTGAAACACCAAAAGCAGCTCATCACAGTGTATTAAGGAAGCTTTTCAGGGAACCAGAAATTTCAGCTTTCGACATCAAGAATATCCTTAAGACCCTTAAAGCTTACAGTTTTCTTAGGTCACAAATTTCAGAGAGTCTTAGGATAGAATACATTTTCAGGTCACTAATTTAGTGAGAACAACAATAAGAAAGCATGCTGTAACTGGCAAATTCTGTGCAACTGAAGAGCAGACTCATTAATGAATGACCCAGCCCTGGGTTGTTGAGTGGTGTTCCAAGAAGCCCAGCAAGGCATGACTTGAGAAAGGAGCAGGGAAGTCAGGGGTCTACTCAGATGCTGAAGGCCAAATGTTTGTGCCTGACTCAGCCAGAGCACCCTCATTTTCTTTTTACCAATGTCCACATTGGGGTCCTAAACCAGTTTCTTTTTAAATTAGGGGCATTTCTGAGGTTATATTCACCTTAAGAATCATTTACTTGGCTCAGTCTCCCCATTTCCCTTGGAAGACTTGAACAAGCCTTTGTCTTGTTACTGTCTAATTTGAGTATATGCAGTGATCCAGAGACAAGGCCAGCTCTCTTGGAAGTTGCAATTCACTGGGGTGAAAGTGGAAGACATCTGAGTATTAGGCATAGCATTACCAGAGAATACAGTAGGAGGCGCTCTAGATCAGTGTGGAGTGCTCCAAAACATCTTTAAAATTCCAGATTCTCCTGAAGTCTATAACTCTCTTTTATTTCCCACAGGATCCCAGAGGTCCCCTTGGTTTCTCAGATGCTCTGACAGACAGTGGCCTCATTGCAGGTGACTTGGAATTGCCACTTGTATGAAGGCTACCTGGTGGGCTTGCTAGACCACCTCCTAGCAGCAGATCCACTCACCAGAGGACTAATCTGGATCAGACTCCTCACAGGAAGTACACACGAAGTCATCACAGGCAGAAACGTCTCTTTCTCATCACCAACCTGCTCCCATCTCAGGTGTCCTAAGTTCTGCCTTTGGTCTCCTAATGTTTTAGCTCAAAACCCCTACGTGTCTTCCAGTAGCACCTCACTCATCAGCAGAAGCTGAAGTTCCTGTGAGACCTGTTCCCAAACCATTTTCTTTTTTAAATAATTAATTTTTAATCAGAGGATAATTGCTTTACAATAAATGCTGTACATACGTTGGTTTCTGCCATACATCAACATGAATCAGTCATAGGTATACATATGGCCCCTCCCTTTTGACAGAAAGCATGTTTACTCTCAATGGTGCAATGCCCTTGGTCTTGAGAAAGAATTCCCTGGTGTCCACATGGTGGAAAGAGTGCAGAGAAAGAGGTAGATTTTCACTCAGATCTAGAGTCATCCTTGCACAAACACACAGAAAGGGAAAGAGAAATATATTTAAAATATATATATACTTCCACATATCAATGACACACTTAAGATACTGCTACAATTCCCTTTGTGGAAAATTGTTTGATAGAGAAACATGAAGTGGAGTGAGAACTTGTAACAAGGTCTGACTCACCTAGGGGTCAGGAAGTCACCTCTGAGGTGCCAAGGAGAGAAAAGAGTGTTCTCAGCGCGGGAAAGATCCTGAGGCAGTATGGGGCCTGACATAGTCAAAAACTGGAGGAAGGCCAGTGGAGATAGAGATGATAGCATAAAGGGGAGAAGAATACGTGCACAGATATCTTGGCGAGATAAGTGGGCGCCAGTCGTCAGGAGCCTCGTAGGCTAAGTCACAGGTTGAATTCATTCTAAGGGAGCAGCAGTGAGCTGATGGACTACTAGTTGTTGTATTTACTGAAACTGAAGAAAGGTAACAATGGGTGTGGGCATATGAGTTATGGAATCTATGGCAGTCATTCAGGGGAGAAATAATGTTGTGTCACATTAGCTACCCGCAATGGACATGGGACGTGTGGATGAATTCAAGGGATATTTTGGTGGTAGAATCAGTGAAAATTGGCTGGATTCCATCATAAGAGGAAGAGATTTTAAAACTGACTTCAAGATTTGTCGTCTGAAAATATGATTTTTGACTGAGATGGGGAAGATGAGAAAGAGTGCATCATGAGTTCAACACTGGACATGCTGAGTTTGTGATTTTCCTGAGCCCCAGATCCAGAGCTGCTGTTACACACGGGTGACGTGCTTCATGGATCCAGGGGGCTTCTGCCAAGAGCACAGAGGTCAGTATTACCTAAGCAGCCCTGGAAGGCAGTCTCTAATCTTTGTACTCTACCTTCAGGTTCCCAAAATTCTACGGCTATAACTGGCCATCTTTGAAAAGTAATTTTCTTTAGAATTTCTTTGAGGAAGGTCATGCCTGTGACTTTGATGTCAGATGTTAATGGTACCCAGACTGTGAAGGAGACATTAAAAAAAAAAAAAAAATCAAAGGGAAAGGGGGAAAGGTTTCCTTCCCCTTGGGATATCCTTAAGTTCTTATTTCAGGAAGAAAAGAGGGGTGTGTGTTGATGCTTCTCAATGTTCAATACATCTTTAAAATTCCATTGACAATTTAGCAACAAGGAGAGACTTTCTCACATTTTTCTAGCACATTTCAGGAGGTGATGACCAACCAGGACTTCTCAGAAGTCAAGTGAGGCCTCTTTCATTTTGAAACTTCTGCTATATCAAAAATAAATACCAAAACAGAGACACAAGGATTATACCATAATTTAAATGTACTTTAGAGAAATTAATGCTTTAACAACAGACTGGTTCCAAATAGGAAACGGAGTACGTCAAGGCTGTATATTGTCACCCTGCTTATTTAACTTATACGCAGAGTACATCATGAGAAACCCTGGACTGGAAGAAACACAAGCTAGAATCAAGATTGCCGGGAGATATATCAACAACCTCAGATAGGCAGATGACACCACCCTTATGGCAGAAAGTGAAGAGGAGCTAAAAAGCCTCTTGATGAAAGTGAAAGAGGAGAGTGAAAAAGTTGGCTTAAAGCTCAACATTCAGAAAATGAAGATCATGGCATCCAGTCCCATCACTCCATGGGAAGTAGATATATCACCCTGCTTATTTAACTTCTATGCAGAGTACATCATGAGAAACACTGGACTTGAAGAAACACAAGCTGGAATCAAGATTGCTGGGAGAAATACCAATAACCGCAGATATGCAGATGACATCACCCTTATGGCAGAAAGTGAAGAGGAGCTTAAAAACCTCTTGATGAAAGTGAAAGAGGAGAGCGAAAAAGTTGGCTTAAAGCTCTACATTCAGAAAACGAAGATCATGGCATCCGGTCCCATCACTTCATGGGGAATAGATGGGGAAACAGTGTCAGACTTTATTTTTGGGGGCTCCAAAATCACTGCAGATGGTGACTGCAGCCATGAAATTAAAAGACGCTTACTCCTTGGAAGAAAAGTTATGACCAATCTAGACAGTATATTCAAAAGCAGAGACATTACTTTGCCGACTAAGGTCCGTCTAGTCAAGGCTATGGTTTTTCCTGTGGTCATGTATGGATGTGAGAGTTGGACTGGGAAGAAGGCTGAGCGCCGAAGAATTGATGCTTTTGAACTGTGGTGTTGGAGAAGACTCTTGAGAGTCCCTTGGACTGCAAGGAGATCCAATCAGTCCATTCTGAGGAAGATCAACCCTAGGATTTGTTTGGAAGGAATGATGCTAAAGCTGAAGCTCCAGTACTATGGCCACCTCATGAGAAGAGTTGACTCATTGGAAAAGACTCTGATGCTGGGAGGGATTGGGGGCAGGAGGAGAAGGGGACGACCGAGGATGAGATGGCTGGATGGCATCACGGACTCGATGGACATGAGTCTGAATGAACTCCGAGAGATGGTAATGAAAAGGGAGGCCTGGCGAGCTGCGATTCGTGGGGTCACAAAGAGTCGGACACGACTGAGCAACTGAACTGAACTGAATTGAACTTGAACATGAAGAAATCAACACATTACTTTTATTAAAAAAAATACAACAGAAGGTTAAAGAAAACTTTTTCAGGTGTAAGTTTACAGGGAAGAGATTTGGGAGAAGAAGAATATATTTATTAAATAATAATATGATATTTAAATATATAATAATGTAATAATCTTGATGGACATGTCTGCTGACTGTATTCACCAGGAAGCACTGACAACCAGCAACCACTGACAGCAGACAGAATTTATAGACATTAATATTTCACGTTTAGACAGATGAAGGTAAACTGAGTACTATTCCAATGAAACAAAACGGACAAATTTAATTTTTACTCAGTAGGATAACCATTATCTCTCAACTTATAACCCATGGATCCCCTCCATTAAATTCACTGGGTGTTTATTTAAAAAAAGTTCAGTTCTCATTCAAGAATTCCCATGAATCTCTAGCTGAGATATGGGAATTGTATTTTCAAAAGTCGCACAGAGCAATTCTGATTTACTGTAAAGAACTGATACGGTGTAAAGCCATAAAAAGAAAGGAACTTTTAAGACAGAAAGAACTTAAAGTAGAAATGAAATAGGTCAGCTATTAAAGAGGTGGCCCTTTGTTTTCTTTAAATCAGTATAATTATATCTTAATGGGAGGTGTTCTCTTCCCGGTCACCTTTTCCTCCAAGGGAGAAGAGTAGTCATTTACACAACATAGTGATGATTAAGGAAGAGAAGATAATTTCAGAATGTATGGGAAACTGAGGGTGGATACAGACATAATTTGTGTAGTTTGTGTCTGACAGAGAGAGTGGTCTTACTTGGGTTAAAAATCTGTTTGCTTACAGGGAAGAATCTCAATGTAAATTTAATCTAGCAACATCTTCCTTTCTGCCCTGAAATTAGTCAACAGATAGTGATAATGAAGGGTGAGGTGTAGGTCCAGAGATGCTTTCTGATGGTGCTCCAAGTGTTCAACGCTCTGTGTCTCTTCTCTTTCAGCTGAGATCAATCCTGGTCCATGTAACAACTTTTAATGAGTTCTCATTCTGTACTAAGTTCTTTGTGGAAGAAACTGATTTGTTGAGCACCTATATTATGTATTACCTTTTGTAAAATGCTATCTGATTTAATTTTGACAATCTTTTGAGAAGCTGTTATTATGATCTCTCCTTTAAAACAAGAAATAATTGCAGCTCGGGGTTAGTAAGTGTTGGATCGAGAAACTGACCTTGACCTTTCTGGCTCTGTAGTCTGTTATTTTTACTATAATACTGTCTATTGTGTGTAGGAAGCTAAAAGAAGAGTTTTTGGAAAATTTGCTTCCTAAAAGAGAAATGGAAAACACACACATATGCATATACACACATGGAGAAAATGTGCATGCATGTGTAGGAATACCTGTTTATATAATGTATAGGCAAAGAAACAAGTCAATACTGGTTAATATTAAAGAATGGACATATATACCAAAGGAGGAAGGAGGGTGGTATAATTTTATTTTCATTGATTGATCTTTATAAATGTTTTGAAGAATTCATAGACTGTCCTTACTTAATTTTCTTAAAATTGTCTCTGTATTTAAACAAGATGATGTGAACTAACATTACTGTACTGTTTCAAAAGTGATCAGCATTCAATTATATAATTGCTTTCTAAAAAAGATTGCAGTATTTGCTATAGTGTGAAAATCAAGTTTTCCTTAGTGCACCATTTCATGGAAGAAATTCATTAGTCTGTAATAACTGTAACTGTCTAGTGAACCTTGGTTATTATTCATTTTTGTCTGCTTTCCTCCAAAATATCCTTGTTTCAATATAATATGGGAATAAATAGAAACATTCAAAAAATAAAACAACATCACAGCTTTCTTGTCAGCACTGAGGCTTACAAGTATGCCTGATGCTTTCATCCTTGAGGATGGGGACACCAGGCAGTTGTGGAGCAGGTCTTCTAAGACTGTTAGTGCTGAAATGGGCGTTCTGTTTGCATTTCATGACTTTCTCAGGATTAGTTTAGGGGAATTCTGCTAAGTACTTTTCAAAACGCACTCCTTTGGACATACTCTCATCAAAGATGGTGGAGGAGAATTCTGAAGAATGATCTCACGGTTTCAAGCATAATTTGAAGGTTTTGAAATGAGTGGGTTAGAGAATAGGAAAATTTTAAGAGGTTGAGAAAGAAAAGTGGGCAGCAGAGGTACCATGTCATGCCAGAACCTGCAAGCCCAGCCTTTTCCTATGTACATACATGGCCTGCATGATTGAGCAATTTCTGAGATTTTTAGAATAATAACCCCAAGATGATAGAAATAAGCTTCTAATATTTGTCAACAACAAAATAGAGTGAAATGCTTCCTGTCTACCAGCCTCAGAGGTCTACTTAGAAGACTATCCATTGAATGATAACATTGTTCCTTGAAAATATAACTTTTATATCTTTTGACACATGAGACAGTTAAATCAGCATAGCAGTGGCACTACTGAGGTAGACAGAGGAGGCATTGTGGGGATGGTATAGCATTGTGATTAAGAACCTATGTTTGCAATCAGATAGACCGAGGTTAGGGCTTCCCTGGTAGCTCAGATGGTAAAGAATCAGCCTGCAATATGGGATACTCAGGTTCGATCCCTGGGTTGGGAAGATCCCCTGGACAAGGGAATGGTAACCCACTCTGGTATTCTTGCCTAGAGATTCTCAGGGACAGATGAGTATAGCAGGCTACAGTCCATGGGGTTGCACAGAGTTGGACATGACTGAGTGACTAACACACTCACACACACACACACACACACACCTGGGTTAATTACTAGTTCTGCCATTTATCACCTCTGGGCAAATACTGTTACCTGACTAAGCCTCAGTTTCCTCATCTAGAAAATGGGTATAATAATATAACCATTGTTTTTTTTATAAAGATTAAATGCACATGATATTTTAGAACAGTAGGTAGTGCACAGCATATGTGAAACAAATGATGGCCATTATTACTTTGTTCTGCACTGACTTATAGCTCAACTTTAAAGAGGGCTAAATCCTTCTGTATCTGCTTCTGCAGCTTCAAAAAAAGATATCATCTGACATCTTCAGATGAAAGATTGCAAGATACAATTTAATGGTGACTATATGATACTTTGGAATCCAAAATATCTGATTGCAAACTCCAGTCTATCGGATTACAAACATAGGTTCTTAATCACAATGCTATACCATCCCCACAATGCCTCCTCTGTCTACCTCAGTAGTGCTACTGCTATGCTGATTTAACTGTCTCATGTGTCAAAAGATATAAAAGTTATATTTGCAAGGAACAATGTTATCATTCAATGGATAGTCTTCTAAGTAGACCTCTGAGGCTAGTGGACAGAAAACCTTTCTCTCTGTGTTCTATAAATTAAGGGATACCACAGTCAAAGATTAGGTAATTCACATGTGATCACATGAATGAGTGAGTCAGTCAATACTAAAGATGGAATCTGTCCTCCCAGTTCACCTGTGTACTGAGTCCAGTGTTACCCAGTAGAAGAGTTAAACTAACACAGGTGTCTACCTGACCCAGGAGATATTATTGTTGCTGTTCTTATTATTGCCCTTTGAATTTGTATAGAAATATATGGACTTTAAAAAATTGATTATTGCACATTAAAAGCTTATCAGGGCATAGAAAAATTCAGAAGATATATATCTGTATATATAGTAGGATATATATGTGTATCGGAGAAGGCAATAGCAAGCCACTCCAGTACTCTTGCCTAGAAAATCCCATGGATGGAAGAGCCTGGTGGGCTGCAGTCCATGGGGTCGCTAGGAGTCAGACGCGACTAAGCGACTTCACTTTCACTTTTCGCTTTCACACAATGGAGAAGGAAATGGCAACCCACTCCAGTGTTCTTGCCTGGAGAATCCCAGGGACAGGGGAGCCTGTTGGGCTGCTGTCTATGGGGTCACACAGAGTCGGACACGACTGAAGTGATTCAGCAGCAGCAGCATATATGTGTATACATATATATAGATATATTATATATGCACATATGTTCTTTACACAAAACTTCAACATATATTCTTGACACCTATCAACAACTGTGAGGCAGACAATTTTAATATGATCATGATTTTACAGATAGGAAAACCAAAGATTAGAATGACTGAGACTTCCAAATCTCTAAGTAATTGGTAGAACTGGAGTTTGAACATACATCTTTAACTCTGGGCTTGAGCTCTCTAATACTCCCTGCTGCCACCGCCACATCATGATCCCTAGAATCTCAAGTGCTTTTTTGATTGTACTATGTGCTCAGTTGCTCATGGAGTGTAGCCCTCCAGGCTCCTCTATCCATGGGATTCTTCAGGCAAGAATACTGGAGTGGGTTGCCACGCCCTCCTCCAAGGGATCTTCCCAACCCAGGGATCAAACCCAACCCAGGGATCGAACCTGCACTGCGGGTAGATTCTCTACCATCTGAGCTACCAGGGAAGCCCACTCTCTTGGTTAAGCAGAGATAACTTTCCTTGCTCTTTAAATAATTAGCTTAACCTTCGTGTCTCCACTTCCCTAGTCCAGAAAATAGCAAAGATAATAAATGATACATATAAAATATTTCAAAGCAATCTTTCAAACCTTAAAATACATTCAAGTCATAATTAAGCACTTGGATATATATTACTAGCTCCAACAGCAAAGCTAGATTTGGGCTTCTTAAGCAGAGTTCTAAAGCTTTGCACTAAACTGTATACTTCATGGCTGATCATTGGCTTGATTTACAGATTTTTAGAGCTAGACAGCTCCAAAGATGAGTACTTTTGCACATTTTCTTTACCAGTTGAATCTTTTTTACACACAGGTCAATTCAGTTCAGTTGCTCAGTCATGTCCATCTCTTTGCGACCCCATAGACTGCAGCACGCCAGGCTTCCTTGTCCATCACCAACTCCCAGAGCTTGCTCAAATAATGCCTATCGAGTTTGTGATGCCATCCATTCATCTCATCCTCTGTCATCCCCTTCTCCTCCTGCCTTCAGTCTTTTCCAGCATCGGGGTCTTTTCCAATTTTTCAGTTTTTTCCATCAAGTGGCCAAAGTATTGGAGTTTCAGCTTCAGCATCCATCCTTCCAATGAATATTCAGGACTGATTTCCTTTAGGGTGCACTGGTTGGATCTCCTTGCAGTCCAAGGGACTCTCAAGGGTCTTCTCCAACATCACCGTTCAAAAGCATCAATTCTTCAGCGCTTAGCTTTCTTTATGGCCCAACTTTCACATCCATACATGACTGCTGGAAAAATCATAGCTTTGACTAGATGGGCGTTTGCTGGCAAAGTAATGTCTCTGCTTTTTAATATGCTGTCTAGGTTTGTCATAGTTTTTCCTCCAAGGAGCAAGCGCCTTTTAATTTCATGGCTGCAGTCACTATCTGCGGTGATTTTGGAGCCCAGGAAAGTCAAGTCTCTCACTGTTTCCATTGTTTCCCCATCTGTTTACACACGAGATTCATGCAAACCCCTGCTGTATGGAGCAGTGTTGCTATGGGTGAAGTGGGACTGAGACTTGGAGGCCTTACCTGCTCTAGCATCTCTTTATCCCCTCAGGCACATGAGGGAATTGAGGGATTTTTCAACCTGCTTTGAAAGCAACTTAATTCTTCATTATGAAGTAGGAATAATGACAAAGCCAACATTTGTTGACCATGTACTAAACAGTCATGATGCCAATTGCTCTATATGTGTTATTTCATTAACACTTAAAAGAACCATACAGTTAGGATCTATCATTATCTCTATTTATAGGAGGGGAAATGCAGACCTAGAGAGGGCTAACTTGCTTGCAGCAAGTGAGAAGTAGAACTGGGCCTAAACCCAAGCTGTTTGACCCCAAAGCCCAGACCTATATCCATAAACAAGAAAATAGAAGTTATTTGCATAAAGTCATAGAACTTATTACAATGAATCTTAAGTGGAATCTTGGTTTCCTTTTTTTATTAGCATCAGACTTATTACTCATGTCTCAAAATTGTGTGGCCAGGGAATATTAAGTAAAATACTTAATGTATCTCTCATATATAAAACTTCAAGGTAATTAGTAAATATATTTCTTGAATGTCCTCTTGTCACAAAGATAATTACATTAAAAATTCACAATTTACCTTGGTTGCAACTAATCTGTTTTGCATAATGGATTAGTTCCAGTTCAGCTATGACTGATAGGAAACTTAAAGTGTCTTATACAAAATGTCATTTTATTTCAGTTTAATGTAAGGCAAGTCTGGAGTTAGGAAAGTAATGGCTGATAGGGAGATTCACCAAGTATTTAGGAATCCAGGCTTCCATTGCTGTGCTGTCCCGAGCATGAATGCCTCCCAATTATGGTTCAGTGTGATTGCCTGAACTCCAACTAGCACACTAGGATTCTACCCACTGGGATAGAGACTCCATTGGTCAGAACTTAAATCCATATGGAGATTTATGAATAAGGGACACTCTTCTATTTTCCAGGGGGCCATATGTCCAACCAGAAGTCAAAGTTTCTACAACTAAGGAAAATATTTGGAATAGGCACCGATGAGTCTCTAGCACAGACATGCTAAATTTGAATGATGAGAGATATGTCCTGTTGTGAACAGTAGGCAGATAGATATATGGGTATGAAGTTTAGACAAGTGATCTGCATTTATAGATTTGGTAGCCATTAGCATTGAGATGTGAATTAAAGCCACAGACATTGGTGACTGAAAATATTTAGTTCTTTTGGATAAGATAATACTTTGCTTATACTTTTATGGTGTTAATTTGGACTATTAATTCTATCTTATGTTACTATGAATCTGAGCATATTTCACTGCTACTATACAATGACACTACATTAAATTATAGCTAAGTTAAGGTGAGTATATAATCCAATGATTAATTTTACAAATTCATGTTCCATCCAAAAGTTAAAACTCAATACATCCATTATATTATAGGTCAGCAATTGGTACAGGAAATTCACTAACCAAAATCCCACTTTTGTAAGAATAATATAAACATTAACAGAATCCATACATTTTCCAATTCTTCCTCATTGTTAAATTAATTCATATGGGTTTTATTATGTGCATAAACTTCTAGATTTTCTAAGGGATTCTTTGTATATGGTGTACAGTGCTTGCCAGGGAAACAACAATGAGGAGGACACCACAGAGTCTTAACACATGTTCCAACTGGCACATTCTAAAAGCCCATCAGTGATTTGTACAAAATGCAATTTTACAAGTTTGGGACTTTTAAAACTGGCTTAGGATGTAAGTAGTCAAGAAACTTTATGACTTTTTCATATAAAACTCGGGTTATTTCAAATGACTTGCAGACCTGTAATTCGACCATGCCAAATAATCTGGCATCATTCATCAGAAAAATGATATGTATGAAAAATTATGCTAAAGTTGATTGCTTAGAAAGTTGTGAATTTTAATTGTAATAATGTTGAACATTTCTGGGAAGATCTCCTGGAGAAGGAAACGGCAACCCACTCCAGTACTCTTGCCTGGAGAATCCCAGGGACAGGGGAGCCTGGTAGGCTATAGTCCATGGGGTCGCAAAGAGTCGGACATGACTGAGCGACTTCAAAAAAAAAAAAAATGTTGAACATTTCTTAGATTATTTGAGGCATGGAACACTAGCTTTGGTGGAAACTAAAGCATATGCAGATCAATTAAAATTCCAAATGTTTCCTACAAATGAAGAAAATGAGCATATTCAGCATCATTTAAATTGGGAATTACGGGTTGCTGGAACTTCTGGGATGTTGAATTTGCTCTCAGATTTCTCATCTGAAAAAAATTTACATGAAAGGACTTAGTTCTTAAATAAAAGGTCTAATACAGAGACACAGGTCACTGGTCTTTCAGATCAGAGTTATTTCTGCTACATCGTGTGAACTGTTATAAGAGGCATCTAGACAAAGTCATGGGAAAGATTTGGTAAGAGGACATCTAATGCTACAAAAAAATTCTGAAAGTCAGTGCTGTACATTAACAGCTTCAAGAATGTCTCTGGCTCAGTTTTCTCAATAATTTTTTCTTCTGATACTCCTGCCAAAATTACTCATGCACTCCCTGTTGGTGCTTATTTTTCTTCCACATTTTCAAGTGCATACAGTTCCCTATGGCTAGCTGCAGTGATGTCTCATCAATATTTCTGTGTGAAACTGCTGCCTTTAAAATTGCCTACTCAGGTCATTTTGATTTACTATGTTGACCTGGAAAGAGTTTGAAGAAAATAAAGCAAATATCTTACTGCAATTAAGGACTAAAATAGCTCACTTTATAAGTATATAGACCCGTATCTAGTTACTTAATACAATCTTTAAATTTTTGTATGCCATCTATCTGTGACTATAAATTTCTAGAGGTCAGGCAGAGTGCCAACCTAAGTTTCAGTTTGTAGTTTCCTGTGCTATACCGTATCTGGCTGGGAACTTAATAAACAGCAGGTTGATAACACAGTTGAGATCAGAGACATTCCTTACTGCTGAATTGTCATTAATGCTTATATAATAACATGTGTCCAAAAAAGTCTGATGATATCATATGTGTAATCACAAATTCCTTTTAATCTAGGCAGGATGAAAGATATTATTGCTTGAGTTTTATGGTCAGTTAAATACAAGAATCATTAAGCTAAGGGTTTTGTCTAAGTTAACAGTTAGTGATAACAGTTAACAGTTAACAGTTAGTGGAAAGTACGGTTTTCTGTCTTTTCCAACATTTACTAAAAACTTACTATTGTATTAAGTAATACAATGCTTATTAAAAATTTACTACTGTACTCAGTAATACTGTATTCTTATGTCTATGATTTTAATAACTTTTAGCTTCTTTATAATGTGAAAATTATAAAGGCATTTCAATAATTAGTGAAGTGTTGTTAGATAAAAAATTATTTTAGAGCTTGATATAAATAATTTCACATTGCTCCCCCCAACATAAAATTGTTTTCACTGAATATTAATTGGTGCTATTTTCCAGTATTGAGGAACATATTAAGATTATTATAAAACTAATTTTTGTTTCTATGCTAAGAATATTACAGAGAATATTGTTCATGACATTACAGAGTATTCTTTCTATTAGAATCTAAAAGAATTTCACTGCAGTCAAATAATTGTTCAGGTTTTATCTTATGGGTACTATGAAGAATGTACATGAATAGGGTTTATTTGTTTTCCTTGTTTTGTTTTTGAGTTGGCTGCTAGAAAGCCTCAAATTTTGTGGTCTGACTTAAGGAAGTATCCAGATGGGGAATTATGATAAGTAGTTTTAGTACTAGTCTCATTTTGTGTTTTCACTTATGTTTTATTTTCTTCTTGCGTCTCTAAACAAAGCCATATATAAATGTAATTTAATACTATAGAAAAGTTATGACCAACCTAGATAGCATATTCAAAAGCAGAGACATTACTTTGCCAACAAAGGTCCATCTAGTCAAGGCTATGGTTTTTCCTGTGGTCATGTATGGATGTGAGAGTTGGACTGTGAAGAAGGCTGAGAGCCAAAGAATTGATGCTTTTGAACTGTGGTGTTGGAGAAGACTCCTGAGAGTCCCTTGGACTGCAAGGAGATCCAACCAGTCCATTCTGAAGGAGACCAACCCTGGGATTTCTTTGGAAGGAATGATGCTAAAGCTGAAACTCCAGTACTTTGGCCACCTCATGCGAAGAGTTGACTCATTGGAAAAGACTCTGATGCTGGGAAGGATTGGAGCAGGAGGAGAAGGGGACAACAGAGGATGAGATGGCTGGGTGGCATCACAGACTTGAACGTGAGTCTGAGTGACCTCCGGGAGATGGTGATGGACAGGGAGGCCTGGCATGCTGCGATTCATGGGGTCGCAAAGAGTCGGACATGACTGAGTGACTGAACTGTACTGAACTGATACTTTAATAATTATAGAAATGTAACTATATATCTACTGGAGTGGGTAGCCATTCCCTTCTCCAGAGGATCTTCCCGACCTAGGGATTGAGCCCAGGTCTCCTGCATTGCGGGCAGATACTTTACCACATGAATCACCAGAGAAACCCATATATATTTATGGGGGTAACTTAAATCAATCTAGAACAAGATAGAATATAAATAAAAACATTTATAATAAAAACAATGAGCTTCCCACCATTTATCTTGGTGCTATAAAAATAAAATGGAAACAACTGTCTAGAAATTAGATTACTACTTTGTTATGATTGTAGCTTCTCTTTGGGAACTATTCATAGCTATTGTTGTAGGGAATACACACATAATTCAGTCCAAGGGTCTGGCTGATGCTATCAGATAATTTATATGTATATTCGTATAACAGTGGACACAACACAAACATGTTATTTGTAACTTTATAAGGAGTAATGCATTTGCATTTCTTAAAAAAAATCAAAAAACAAAACATGGCAATGAAAACATGATCCATGAACATATATTCAAAAATTTAGTTCCACCTTGGATATTTTAATAGTGTTGTTCTAGTTTATAGTAAGACTCTAATCTCATAAGATTCAAGATCTCACCAGTACCTGTGGATACAAGTCCTCCACAAAGGACAAAGAATCTGAAATATTTGTGTGGATGAAATAAGCAGGCACACTGTATGATGTAGAGAAATGAGCTAAATATAAAATAAAACCTGAATCAATGTTTATCAAGTGATATTTTAAAACTGAAGCACTGACTTAGGGAACTGGTAATGTCAGAAGTTGCATGCTCAGTTGTGTTTGACTCTTTGTGACCCCATGGACTGCAGCCTGCCAGGCTCCTTTGTCCATGGGATTTTCCAGGCAAGAATACTGGAGTGGACTGTTGTTTCCTCCTCCAGGGGATCTTCCCGACCAAGGGATCGAACCCATGTCTCCTGCATTGGCAGGGGGATTCTTTACCACTGAGCCAGAGAGGCAGTTATGGGGTCACAAAGAGTTGGACACCACTTAGCAACTGAACATGAGCATGAGAACGTCATAAGGGAGTATGCTGTTACTTCATCATGGTATCTTTCCTTATGCTTTTGTTTGGGTATCGTAATTACGTACAGACATTTGATGATCCCAAATAATATGTCTCCTGAAATTAATGTCCCCTTATTTTATCACTTTTCTGTGGTACAATAATACTTAACAGTAGATAGATAAAGTCACAGTTGGAAAATTATATATTTTAAACAGGTAAAATAAACATATTAACAAAAGTTTAATTATTAAAGTGTTTTATGAAAAATATGCTTTACTTAAATAGTAAATAGTCTTCATAATGACTGACTTATCTTTTCCTGTGTGTAATATTCCAGTTTTGTGTGTAAGACTGAGGCAGACCAGAAGTGCTATGAAAGACTGGAGGTTGAAACCCATACTGTGGTACTAACAAATGATCAGTTCAATTTGGAGTAATCAACTTCTATTCAGTTCTCTCTGTGAATGTATCTTGAGCAGCAGAGTGGTCAGAGAATACAGATAAGAAAGGCTCAGACATTATCCTCAAAGGAGCTCAAAATGTACGTTCTGATGTTGACACTTGAAAGTGAAAGTGTGAGTGAAGTCGCTCAGTCGTGTCCAACTCTTTGTGACTCCGTGGACTGTGGCCTATCAGGTTCCTCTATCCATGGTATTCTCTCCAGGCAAGAGTACTGGAGTGGGTTGCCATAGTTCAGTTCAGTTCAGTCGCTCAGTCGTGTCTGACTCTTTGCGACCCCATGAATCGCAGCACGCCAGGCCTCCCTGTCCATCACCATCTCTCGGAGTTCACTCAGACTCACGCCCATCGAGTCCGTGATGCCATCCAGCCATCTCAGCCTCGGTCGTCCCCTTCTCCTCCTGCCCCCAATCCCTCCCAGCATCAGAGTCTTTTCCAATGAGTCAACTCTTCTCATGAGGTGACCAAAGTACTGGAGTTTCAGCTTTAGCATCATTCCTTCCAAAGAAATCCCAGGGTTGATCTTCAGAATGGACTGGTTGGATCTCCTTGCAGTAGGGGTGAATAAAACTTACTGAAGTGGAGGGGACTTTTCTGAACTGAATCTTACATATACAGAGGCATCTATGATGAAAACAAAATACAAACTCTAAGTTACTCTATATAGGAGGCAGCAGGAGCAAAGACAAACAGCCAGAAAGCTCATGAGGAAGAATGGGAATGCCAGGCCAACTGAGGCCAACTTGGATTTCTAGTGGTTTCAGTCATTGGCCCTATCATTTCCAGAAGAATAGTTTACTGCAATAGACAATGATTTAGAGATTAGGGAAATAAGCTGTAGGATGAGTTTTAGTGAGACTTGTTAGAATAAGGTCAGTGGTAATGGGATTAGAGACATGTTACATTAGATTTGCCATGTAGTTGAGACTAAAAAATGCAATTATTATAAGTTCTCAAAACAATTAACATTGACTTGTAGGATGGTGCTTACAATAGTCATCAATAATCTGTGGCCCAAGAGCCAAACCTGTTCCACTATCTATTTTTGTACAGTGCTTGAGCTAAGAATTATAGCTTTTAAATGGTTAAAATGAATAAAAAAATTTTTATAAGTAAAAATTATACAAAATTCAAATTTCACTGTGCATAAATAAAGTTTTATGGAATACAGCCGTGTTCATTTTTGTATATATTAGCTGTACCTGCTTTTAAACTACAATGGCATAGCTGACTAGTTGCAATAGAAATCCAGAAATCTGCTACAGTTACTATGGGACCTTCACAGAAATCTGTTAAAGTTACTATGAAAATGAAAGTGAAAGTTGCTCAGTCCTGTCAACTCTTTGTTGCCCCATGGACTATACAGTCCATGGAATTCTGCAGGTCAGAATACTGGAGTGGGTAGCTTTTCCCTTCTCCAGGGGATCTTCCCCACCCAGGAATTGAACCCAGGTCTCCCGCATTGCGGGAGGATTCTTTACCAGCTGAACCACAAGGGAAGCCTTCAGTTACTATGAGGCCTTCACCGAAAACTTTGCTGATCTGTGGCTTAAGTAGTTAATAATGTATTGAGATCACTAGCCTTATAGACATTGTGCACATGTTCATTCAAAACAGCTCAACTGGACTGAGCAGATGAAACATTCCAGCTAAGAATATTAGCACTGTTTACCCTTACAGAAGGGGCTTTCCTCATAGCTCAGTTGGTAAAGAATCTGCCTGCAATGCAGGAGATCCAGGTTCAATTCCCGGGTCAGGAAGATCCCCTGGAGAAGGAAATGGCAACCCACTTGCCTGGAAAATCCCATGCACAGAGGAGCCTGGCAGGCTACAGCCCATGGGGCTGCAAGAGTAGGACACAATTTAGCAACTAAACCGCCACCACCCTTACAGAGACTGGAGAGCGAGCTCAATATCCATAATTAATCAGCCCATGGCGGTAGTTTTACATTGGCATTTGTTTTGGTAAACTTTCCTCTGAAGTGCTGTGAGCCTTGTTGTATGGTTCTCCAATGCTTGCCATGAGGTTTATTTGAGATAGTATAAATACCTTTTCCCCCCTCACATTTTTGTTAATGCCCCTGCTTTTCTTTTTATACTATTCTAAAAAATGACACATTAAGAAGTGATAATGCAACTCTGGACTTGCCTTCTGGCAATTTGGGGCTTATAAAAATATGCTGTGCTGTGCTAAGTCTCTTCAGTTGTGTCCAACTCTGTGTGACCCTATGGACTATAGGCCACCAGGTTCCTCTGTCCTTGGGATTCTCCAAGAACACTGGAGTGTGTTACCATTTCCTCCTCCAGTGTCTCTTCCTGACCAAGGGATTGAGCCAGAATCTCTTAAGTCTCCTTCATTGGCAGGTGGGTTTTTTACCACTATATATAAAACCATATTTTTTGCCACTTATATAACCATATTTTAACTGCTATGTTCACCTGTTGCATTCACCGTCTAGTTAAACATGTCCTCAGTTGAGAAGAAAAATCTTAGAAAGAAAAAAATTTGATACCACTGAAGCTATTAGAATTTATCTAGTCTATCTGAAGGTAGTTTTACATGAGGAGGTTCAGATAATTTTCAATAGACCCCAATCATAATTGAACAAGGGTTTATGTCCAGAAGGGATTAGTTACACAAGTGTCTGTTGATATGTAAAATAGATTTATTCCTCTATTTTTTTTTTTTTTTTAGCACATTTCCACTACATCTAATTTGGAGCAATTCAACATTGAATCACTTGCAGAGAGAGCAAACCAAAAAGTAATTAAGAAACAGGGTTAATCAGTTTGAAAAGCAATGCCATACAGGGAAGGGAAGAGATGTTTCCAATGACAAGATCTCAGTAATATGGCCATTGCTATTATTATTATTAATAATTAAAATAATGATAATAGCAATTCTTACTATTTGTACAATGATTTTCTACTTGGCAGCTCAAAGTAATAAAATATTTTATCATTTTTCTCTCTAAGAGCTTATCAAGTTAGGAAGGAATTGTAATTCTTATCCTTGTCTTTCATATGTAGAAAATAAGGGAGAGAATTGAATCTTCTGATATCACATTGTACAATAAATAAGCTGGTGGTCAGAATAAAAAACATACTCTCTTAATTGTTTATTCAGTATTTTTAATGGATTCTCTTGGTTTATTCTATGCTATCCCTATCATTTCCCTCAAAGTCACCAAAGACAGAACATCTTTAAAATAACTCTACACCTAAAGCAACTAGAAAAGGAAGAAATGGAGAATCCCAGAATTAGTAGAAGGAAAGAAATCTTAAAAATTAGGGCAGAAATAAATGCAAAAGAAACAAAAGAGACCATAGCAAAAATCAACAAAGCCAAAAGCCGGTTCTTTGAAAGGATAAATAAAATTGACAAACCATTAGCCAGACTCATCAAGAAACAAAGAGAGAAAAATCAAATCAATAAAATTAGAAATGAAAATGGAGAGATCACAACAGACAACACAGAAATACAAAGGATCATAAGAGACTACTATCAGCAATTATATGCCAATAAAATGGACAACGCAGAAGAAATGGACAAATTCTTAGAAAAGTACAACTTTCCAAAACTGAACCAGGAAGAAACAGAAAATCTTAACAGACCCATCACAAGCACGGAAATTGAAACTGCAATCAGAAATCTTCCAGCAAACAAAAGCCCAGGTCCAGATGGCTTCACAGCTGAATTCTACCAAAAATTTTGAGAAGAGCTAACACCTATCCTACTCAAACTCTTCCAGAAAATTGCAGAGGAAGGTAAACTTCCACACTCATTCTATGAGGCCACCATCACCCCAATACCAAAACCTGACAAAGATGCCACAAAAAAAGAAAACTACAGGCCAATATCAATGATGAACATAAATGCAAAAATCCTTCACAAAATTCTAGCAATCATAATCCAACAACACATTAAAAAGATCATACACCATGGACCAAGTGGGCTTTGTCCCAGGGATGCAAGGATTCTTCAATATCCGCAAATCAATCAATGTAATTCACCACATTAACAAATTGAAAAATAAAAGCCATATGATTATCTCAATAGATGCAGAGAAGGCCTTTGACAAAATTCAACATCCATTTATGATAAAAACTCTCCAGAAAGTAGGAATAGAAGGAACATACCTCAACATAATAAAAGCTATATATGACAAACCCACAGCAAACATTATCCTCAATGGTGAAAAACTGAAAGCATTTCCCCTAAAGTCAGGAACAAGACAAGGGTGCCCACTTTCACCGCTACTATTCAACATAGTTCTGGAAGTTTTGGCCACAGCAATCAGGGCAGAAAAAGAAATAAAAGGAATCCAAATTGGAAAAGAAGAAGTAAAACTCTCACTGTTTGCAGATGACATGATCCTCTACATAGAAAATCCTAAAGACTCCACCAGAAAATTACTAGAGCTAATCAATGAATATAGTAAAGTTGCAGGATATAAAATCAACACACAGAAATCCCTTGCATTCCTATACACTAATAATGAGAAAGTAGAAAAAGAAATTAAGGAAACAATTCCATTCACCATTGCAACGAAAAGAATAAAATACTTAGGAATATATCTACCTAAAGAAACTAAAGACCTATATATGGAAAACTATAAAACACTGATGAAAGAAATCAAAGAGGACACTAATAGATGGAGAAATATACCATGTTCATGGATCGGAAGAATCAATATAGTGAAAATGAGTATACTACCCAAAGCAATCTACAGATTCAATGCAATCCCTATCAAGCTACCAGCGGTATTTTTCACAGAACTAGAACAAATAATTTCAAGATTTGTATGGAAATACAAAAAACCTCGAATAGCCAAAGCAATCTTGAGAAAGAAGAATGGAACTGGAGGAATCAACCTGCCTGACTTCAGGCTCTACTACAAAGCCACAGTCATCAAGACAGTATGGTACTGGCACAAAGACAGAAATATAGATCAATGGAACAAAATAGAAAGCCCAGAGATAAATCCACACACCTATGGACACCTTATCTTCGACAAAGGAGGCAAGAATATACAATGGAGTAAAGACAATCTCTTTAACAAGTGGTGCTGGGAAAACTGGTCAACCACTTGTAGAAGAATGAAACTAGATCACTTTCTAACACCACACACAAAAATAAACTCAAAATGGATTAAAGATCTAAACGTAAGACCAGAAACTATAAAACTCCTAGAGGAGAACATAGGCAAAACACTTTCCGACATAAATCACAGCAGGATCCTCTATGATCCACCTCCCAGAATACTGGAAATAAAAGCAAAAATAAACAAATGGGATCTAATTAAAATTAAAAGCTTCTGCACAACAAAGGAAACTATAAGCAAGGTAAAAAGACAGCCTTCTGAATGGGAGAAAACAATAGCAAATGAAGCAACTGACAAACAACTAATCTCAAAAATATACAAGCAACTTATGCAGCTCAACTCCAGAAAAATAAACGACCCAATCAAAAAATGGGCCAAAGAACTAAACAGACATTTCTCCAAAGAAGACATACGGATGGCTAACAAACACATGAAAAGATGCTCAACATCACTCATTATCAGAGAAATGCAAATCAAGACCACAATGAGGTACCATTTCACACCAGTCAGAATGGCTGCGATCCAAAAGTCTACAAGCAATAAATGCTGGAGAGGGTGTGGAGAAAAGGGAACCCTCTTACACTGTTGGTGGGAATGCAAACTAGTACAGCCACTATGGAGAACAGTGTGGAGATTCCTTAAAAAACTGCAAATAGAACTGCCTTATGACCCAGCAATCCCACTGCTGGGCATACACACCGAGGAAACCAGAATTGAAAGAGACACATGTACCCCAATGTTCATTGCAGCACTGTTTATAATAGCCAGGACATGGAAACAACCTAGATGTCCATCAGCAGATGAATGGATAAGAAAGCTGTGGTACATATACACAATGGAGTATTACTCAGCCATTAAAAAGAATTCATTTGAATCAGTTCTAATGAGATGGATGAAACTGGAACCTATTATACAGAGTGAAGTAAGCCAGAAAGAAAAACACCAATACAGTATACTGACACATATATATGGAATTTAGAAAGATGGCAATGATGACCCTGTATGCGAGACAGCAAAAGAGACACAGATGTATAGAACGGACTTTTGGACTCTGTGGGAGAGGGAGAGGGTGGGATGATTTGGGAGAATGGCATTGAAGCATGTATACTATCAGGTAAGAAATGAATCGCCAGTCTATGTTCAATACAGGATACAGGATGCTTGGGGCTGGTGCACGGGGATGATCCAGAGAGATGATATGGGGTGGGATGTGGGAGGGGGGTTCAGGATTGGGAACTCATGTACACCCATGGCTGATTCATGTCAATGTATGGCAAAACTAAAAAAAAATAGTTTTGAGAGGTGAGAGAGAGGAACAGAAGATGCAGTAGTATCTCAAACAAGTTAGTGATAGGAACTCCATGAAAAGGCATGTATATTAATGCATATATATGGAATCTAGAAAAAGGGTACAACTGAATCTATTTGCATGGCATAAATAGAGATGCAGGTGTAGAGAATGGACATGTAGACATGGGTGGGGAAGGAAAGGGTAGGACAAATGGAGAGAGTAGCATTGATATATATACACTATCACATGTAAAATAGTTAGCTAATGGGAAGCTGCTGTATAGCACAGGAAGCTCAGTTTAGTGCTCTGTGATGACCCAGAGAGGATTGGGTGGGGAGGATGAGAGGGAAGTTCAAGAGGGAGGAGATACACATATACATATAGCTGATTCACTTTGCTGTACAGCAGAAACTAACACAACATTATAAAGACATGTATAACTGTCCTCATTAGTTTCTCTCTCATTTAATTTGAAAGCCATGATATTTCCTTTTAAAAAGAATCCATCATAAAAAATACATAAATTAAAAGTTGCTCACTTTCTTTTGTTATTTCACTTCTTACTGTTAAAAATTTTGTGTTTTTCTAATATACTTCTCTATGCACAGACACATGTACTTTTATTATTAACATTTACAAAAGCCAAACATAGGATGCATATTATTCTGCAACAGTTTTTCATTAAATAGTTCATTGGTGTTTTGTATGCTGATACAGGTAAATACCTCATAAATACCTCATAAATTTAGTGGCTGCATTTAAAAATTTTCTATCTCAATGAAAAGTTATTGTAGAATAAATATAACTTCTGTCTTATATTTCACAATTTTACACGTTTGTTTGATGATTATACCAATTGTTTCCTACAATTACAAATTATATTCATCTGGCATGTGTTTAAATTAGTTATGAAGCCCTTCCCTCCGCATATTCCCTCTAACATTTTGCTTATGTCTGCTGTACACATCTCCTTTCTTCTGCAACAAGTGAATAGCAAGCATTCAGGGATGAAGGGACAGGAATCAGTTTATAAGCGTCTTAAGCGTGTCTTCCCAGGTGGCTCAGAGGTTAAAGCGTCTGCCTCCAGTGCGGGAGACCTGGGTTTGATCCCTGGGTTGGGAAGATCCCCTGGAGAAGGAAATGGCAATCCACTCCAGTATTCTTGCCTGGAGAATCCCATGGACGGCCAGTCCACAGGGTCGCAAAGAGTCAGACACGACTGAGCGACTTCACCTCACCTCACCTCACCTAAGCATGTCTTCACATAAGAAATATGCACAAGTGGAGAAGTGTTTTTATATTTCAGTAATCGTCATTCTAGGAACAGGTGTTTGAAATCCCACTTAAATGAGAACTGGAGATGGAAGAGATTGGGGAGAGGAAGATAAAGTTTCCTTGGCTACAGCCCCATGGGGAAATCACAGAACCAAGGGAGGAGACCAAGTAGATCCCTGGAGCCTTCACTACATCCCAGTTACTGCAGCAGGGGCAGAGGTCTGTAGTGATGACACTATCGGCTTCTGTGGCAGTGTTCCCACCGAACAGGACATCGAGACAGAGTCAAGATGGGACGAAGGTGTGCCAGCGACCGAAATGATTATACCACTTCCTAGTCCTGTATCAAGCTTCCCTGGTGGCCCAGTGGTAAAGAATCCACCTGCTAATGCGGAGATGTGGGTTTAATCCCTGGATCCAGAAGACCCCCTGGAGGAGGGCATGGCAACCTATTCCAGTATTCTTGCCTGGGAAATCCCATAGACAGAGGAGCTTGGTGGGCTACAGTCCATGGGGTCACGAAAGAGTTGGATATGACTTAGTGGCTAAACAGCAAGTCCTGAATCACCAGGAAATGGAGTCCCCTTGATTTCTGTAAGCAACGATTATTTACTGTAAAATTCTTCACAATTTTCAAGAAGTTTTCACATTCATGATCTTATTCAGGGTCCTAAAGTCAACCATGTGCTTTAGACAGTGGGTGGCCTGTCACTTATTGCCAGATGGAGCAACTTAGTTCAGGGTCTAAATAACTTGTCCAAGCTGGTAAGGAAAGGGTTGGACTTGGAATTCTCTTTATTCTGAATCCACCTTCCAGGATAACCCTCTCCTTTCCTCCAGTTCTCATGTACCAGGCTTCTGTGGAGACAAGAACACATGCCTTGTTTCTTCCAGAATGATAAATACCCCAAGAAATAAAAATAACAGCATCATGATTCAACAACTTGACCCACTCTGACTTTTCATTTTCTCTAACTTTTGAGTTTATTTAGAAGCTATTGTAACACAAGGGAATGGTAACTTTACTAATCAAACAAAAAGCAGGTTGATCAGCATTTTTCAGTAACATATTTTTGAAAGCAGAACAAATGGGAGAGGTTGAGGAAGTTGCATGCAGAGGGGATTTCCTGCAGCATTGCTGAAGTTTAGAGGTAAACATCAGTTCAAACACTCTGGCTCTGTAGAAAAGAACTCTGGCTCTTTTCTAGAGTTATGTGTATCCTCGAAGTTTGTTTCAGAAAAATATTACAAGAACAGAATTAGGAGCTTTGCTTGGAACCTGATATTGTTCAAGCTATTACATATATCATGTGCATGCTAAGTGACTTCACTTGTGTTTGACTCTATGGGATCTTCCTGACCCAGAGATTGAGTGTCTCCTATATTGGCAAGGAGGTTCTTTACCACTAGTGCCACCTGTGAAGCCCCAAAGTTCAGGATTTAGGGAGTTCCCTGGTGGTCTGTGTGTTTAGTCACTCAGTTGAATTCAACTCTTTGCAGCCCTTTGGCCTGTAGCCCACCAGGCTCCTCTGTCCATGGGAGGAATTCTTCTCCAGGCAAGAATACTGGAGTGGGTTTCCATTTCCTTCTCCAGGAGCTCTTCCAGACCTAGGGCTTGAACCTGCATCTCCTGTGTCTTTTGCATTGCCGGCAGATTTTTTACTCACTGAGCCATCAGGGAAGCCCTAACATGTATCATAGGCCATTTAAAATTCTATGATGGAAATAGGCTTTAAACATTTTCATAGCTTGTACAGTGCCTGAAAGTATCTTGCGTGTGACCGGCTCAGTAAATCATAGCGAACTCTTACATTGCACTTGCTACATGCTAGGCACTGTCGTAGGCGCTTTACCTACAGTAATTCATTTAATCCTTAATGATAATCCTCTGAGACTGGTGCTATCATTATCATCTTCATTTTTTGAGCAAGGAAACTGAGGCACAGAGAAATCAAATTACCTGCCTAAGCTCAGGCAACCAGAGCCAGGAATGGCTTCAGCAGCCTGGAATTGTGGTATGTTTTAAACCAAAACAATACTCTTTCTTCTGAGTGTCCTGAATTAATTCCCCAGGAATATCTGTTTCACCTAAGGAGTGAGTGTGGTGTACATTATAATATAATCCATCCATTTGCTTTCTTTCTCAGGTCATCTGTGGTGAGGGCCAGGAAGAGGGCTTGTCTGGAGCCCTGGGTTATTGGCCTCATCAGCTTTATTTCCTTAATTGTCCTGGCAGTGTGCATTGGACTCATCGTTCATTATGCAAGATACAGTAAGTATGGGTTGTCCTGGCATCATGTGATTTACCTCAAATATTTCCTGATCTACATTTCTGTTTTGATTTGTCTCAGGCTTATTCATTCATTACCATAATTTGTTTGCATGGATAGTTCAAAAGGATCTTTACCGGCTTTGTTACTCATTTAATCTGCACAAGCCAAGGAAGATTCTTCTATCTTTGATGTAGCAATGCTTCCTGCTGGGAATATCATGCTAGTTTTCATATTCATTGACAAGCAATAATCAAGTCTTAATTATGGGAAAACCATAGGAAAGGTAGAGTCCAATGTTTGGAAAGGTTTGAGGTCATAGGATTTTAAATCATCTTGATTTAAAATAACACCAACTCATTGAAATCCTAACAGTTCAATAAACTATACAATCAGAGATTATAAACTGGTAGGCTCTATTCTGTACTAGTAAGTTGGAAAAATGCTTATAGCAGTATACATTGAATAAATGTCTATTGTTGTTATTTTAAAATCATCTTGGGATATATTGCAAGTGACTAAAGAAGACAGGATATGCTGAGAAGGTTAATTATAAAGAGGTCCACTCTGTGGTAATCACGTACCTCCCTGCTAGATGAACTGTGAACACTGCTGTCTTATTAGAAAAGTCCCCAGGGTAATTCAGAACTATTTTTCCAGGGCATAACAACCCTTCTGAAGTTTCCTTCTTACTCTGTCTCAGGTTTTAATTAGTTGACTCCATTTTGACCTATTGGTTTAATATCTCCCTTAGTAACTAGATAATGTGTTGATATTTAAGACCCTGTAACCAAAAAATCTAATCATATAATTCTAATTTAATTGGGAAGTTGCAGAAGTTGCTTTCCTGTGAAGAAATAAGGTGATCTGTAAATTGGTTATCTTCTGCTAACAGACACAAATCCAATCTTCATTTCCTAAACAAGGTGGATTATTTCTGGGAAATTTAAAGAAAAAGTATTTAAAGATTTTTTTTAAGAGGGGATAGAATTTGCCTACATGCAGGTCTTTGAATTTGTAGTATCTGCATTTCGATAATTTCTCTGAAACATGTTTTTAATATAAAAAGAATAGCTAAAATAATTTTATAATTCTACAGCTCTGTTCTGAATATACTAAGTCTCATTATGCTGCAAGCATCATTATTCATCTCCATGGATGTCTAAGACTATGTTTTATGCACTTTTGTTTTTCTAGAACTTAGCAAGTTCCTGGCACATGTTAGATAATTAATGTTTTTTGAACGCTGAATGATGAAAATGAGTGAATCATACCTATGATATTTTCTTGGAGCATATTTAGGCTTGTCTGACTTAACAAGGAATTCCTAGAAATGTTAGGGATCTCACTACTTCAGTGAGAGAAAATTTTCCTTAGTACTTCTTTGCCTCTTTCCAAGTCATGTATTATAAAGCTTACAAATTTTACTCATATACATACAACAAAAACCTGGTAATATTTCTTCAGTGCCCTGTTCCTATATATCCTATTGTTGGGATGATCATCTGAGTAATATGGAACACAAAACATCCACTGCCCACACAATACACCTGAATAAATAGTGATTGTTATGATATGTGTTGCCGTCATATTTGTCCTCTATCTTCTGTTTACAGATGTAACATAAGAACAGAGTAGATAAAGCACATGAGCAGTTAGGAGCTGGCATGCCTAAAGAACCAAAGTGAGCCAAACAAATCTATTGTAGAAACAGAAAGATAAAGATGGAGATGATCAGGCTTGGAAAAAATTCATTTTGGCATAAAACCCAGGCAACATAGAACTGTGTGTGCAGTTTGTGTCCGGTGGCCTCTGGGACTATGTTTCTATCTCTTCAGTAACTTGAACAAAGCAGTTACGTCTCCTATGAACATCACTGTGGGTTATAGAATCACCTACAATGAATAATTTCCTGTTAGAATATTATTAGCCAACTCATGTTCATTTTTCTTACTTTTCTGTTAACACTCTCTGCTATTTTTCATCACCTACACATGCCATATAATTCTGTCAATTGGAAATGTGTTTTGACACCTAGCAACCTATTTGACTCTATCAGGCAAATTAAAATATTGATTATAGTAATTTGTTAATTTAGTTGTATCATATGAAATTGCTGATATTTGGCCATTTTTAACCTATATAAATGGCAATTTCAAATAATTCAATCTAATAATTTTTAAAAAAACAAGTCTAAGGATATAGAAGAGTATGTTCACCTCTTTTTTAGAAGCTTACTATTCAATGTATGATTTGGTACCAGCAACATCAGCAGAACCTAGGAGCTTGTTAGAAATGCAGTCTTAGACCCAGTTTTAGACTGAAGTTAAACTATTGGTCACTATTTCAATATATTAAAATCATACTTGAAATTATGTATATTGTGATCTATTTGCATTTCAGGTCACACAGGCCATTCAGGGCCAGGAAAGTAGGAAGGAAAATCCTCCCTAGACCCTCACTTAGGTAGAAAATGCTCAGGAGAGCTTGACCGTTCAGCACCATCCATCTCCTTTACAAATCACTACTCTTTCCCCAGGTCTTGTCCAAGTCTGACCAGTGACTTCCCTTTCTACCCCAACAAATCCTCAGGATGACCAGAATGATCTGGTAGAGTCTTTTTTTTTTTTTTTTTTGATAGCTCTCATGCATAACTAGAGATTTCTCCTATAGCTTCAGTGAGTGAGTTTGGTTTTTTCCATTCGAAGAAGCAGTGTATCATGAAAAGGTGTGCTTTGGGAGTTAGATGTTAGGTTGAAACCCAATTTAATCTTTTCTGGCCATCTCATGTTGAGGTTGGACAAATGCATTTACATTTCTGAGACTACAGTCCTTACTGTTAGATGTGGATAACATTGCTTTCTTATGAGTGTTATTTAAACTGAGTGAGACATGTGAATATGCTAGGGATACAGGTGTCTAATGTTAATTTCCTTTCCCTCTGGTGTTTAAGTGAGAGAAAGAATGAGAAGCAAGAGAGAAACTGAGGTTGAATGAGGCACACTCCATTTGCTTATTATAACCATACACAACAGTCTTGGTCACCATTGTATTCCAAATGCTTGGCACAGTCTCTCACACAAAACATAGTCAGCATTAATATTTCATTGAAATAATATTCTTAGCTCTGTGCTTGCTTCATGTAAAGGAGAGTAGAAGAAAAGCTATGCTGCATTAGTTCTTCAGCAGACCAAAAACTTGGGCTGCTTGAACTGGATTCAGAAAGTGGAGACATTGGCTAAAGAAACAAAATAGCCAATGCCTCTGGCTGGAGGGAGAAAATAAATGGAGAACCAAGGGAACCAGGTGAAACTATGTAGTGTCCCTGGAGGGTTACCAAGGCGGCAACTCTAGCTCCTTAAAATTCTATGCACTGAACTCCTGGTATTTTAATCCCTACCTTCACCTCCTTCTTTAGCCAGAATAAATTTTCTTATTCTAGAGTCCTTGCAGCCAGAATTGATGGGTAGTTTACGGAATTGGGAGAAATCTACTTTTTAAATATAAAAATGTGTTTGCTCTTGGGAAGCTCAGATGGCCTGACTAGCTGCTTCTTGTGGTTTATTCAGAAATATCCATGTGACTAATTAGCCTACAGGAACACTGAGCATTTCACATGGATTTTACACTCTAAATCTTATAATGATTTTACACTCTAAATCTTATAATGATGAAAGTTGTTGTCTTTTATTTTTGAGATAACCATGAAGCTCAGAGCAGGGTGATGGAAATGATTTGTGTGGGACATTTTTTCCTGTCTCAGTCTGTCTAGCAACTACCAAACAAGGAAATGCCTGATGCTGAACTGAACTGATGCTTTACACACATCTGAGAAAAAGTATGATACATTTTTGCCTCTTTCCTTATAGATCAAAAGAAGACCTACAATTACTACAGCACATTGTCATTTACAAGTAACAAAGTATATGATGAGTTTGGAAAAGAGGCTTCTGAAAATTTCACAGAAATGAGCCAGAAAATTGAATCAATGGTAAGCATTTCCCCCCATTTCTAGGGCATTTGCTATCACTTTCTACCAAAATTTTTAGTATCCTAGCTTCTCAATCATCCATTCAACTGATCTTGTATATCTTTGCAAAATGGGGACAGACCCTACCTGAGAGATATAAAACAAAATTGACAATACATGATTTGGAGGAATATTCCTTGCAGGACTAAACCTAGTGACCTTTAGTCTTTTCTATTTGTCCTTTTTCTTACCCTTCTTTAGCTAGTGATACACTACTGATCAGCAGAGTCCAGAAATTCTGAGAATGTGAAGATGACCCAAAATATGGTTGTTGTGTCACTGATTTCCTCAAGAAGAGACCTTTAGCAAAAGACACAAAATTGAAACTATTCAGACACATACTTGAGTAGTATTTTAGTACTAAAAAGTATCCAACCTTGGACAAGTTTTTAGTACATAAATCTGTAGGAAATCCTTGGATATTCATCTTTATCCTTAGGTCATCAACATATATCCTGAGGAATAAATGAAATATTTTAAATAGTGGAAAGCTAGGCATGCATACTAAGTCGATTCAGTCATGTCTGACTCTTAGTGATCCTTGCGGACCATACTACCAAGCCCCTTTGTCTGTGGGATTCTCCAGGCAAGAATACTGGAGTGGGTTGCTGTGACCTCCTCTAAGGCGTCTTCCCAACCCAGGGATCAAACCTGCATCTCTTACATCTCCTGCATTGGCAGACGGGTTCTTTACCACTAGCACCACCTGGGAAAACTTAACAGTATAGGCCAAAAGAGCAAGAGCCTGGGTGAAGACTGATCATTGTCAGACTACTTAGAGAATAATTTGGAAATTCCCTGATAGTCTGTGAGGTAATTAGTGAAATGATGTGATGAAAAGCATCCTAAACTAGCAGCTGGGACACCTACTTCTAGGACCATCTACTAGCCAGTGATGTGTCATTTGGCACATCTCTTGTCATTCTGGAAAAATTCCCTTATGTGAAAATTAAGCCACTAGACTGGAAAATTCCCAAACTGTTTTCCAATATCCTGAGAGAGAACAGAATGGCAGTGGTCCACCTGGAAACTGTCTGGTAAATAGAAGCCTAAGGATTTGGATACTTTACTGAGAAGAAGATCAAATCCTAGTTGAATTCATATTTGTAAACACCAAATCAGGGAAATATCAAATAAGCTCTTTTAAAGGAGATATATCTGCTTAAAGATATGTATGCAGATATATATATATATATACATACATACATATTTTAAGGAGATTATGTATATATAATATGCAATCTATAGTAAAGTAAAAAAAAAAAACAGCAAATTTTACTGAAGCACAACAGATAGCTTCCCAGTGAGCAGTTTGTGTCTCTATTTTGGGATGGACTAGGAGAAGGAAATGGCAACCCACTCCAGTGTTTTTGCCTGGAGAATCGCAGGGACGGGGGAGCCTGGTGGGCTGCCGTCTATGAGGTCGCACAGAGTCGGACACGACTGAAGCGACTTAGCAGCAGCAGCATAGTAAAGTAAAGGAAATGGAAGTAAATATATTAAGTAAAATGCAACTATTTTTCTTGTTTTTTGTGCCAGTCACTAAATTTTGTTTAAAATTTAGACTGACTTAAACATAAAAGAATATAAATAGGACTCTAATACTCTTCAAAACAAGTAATTTTGAAGATATTTGATTAAAAAAAAAAAAAAACCTTTAAATTTATTTCCAAATGAATGCTGTCATTAGAGGGCTCAATTGAATTGTGCTGATTTGTTCATAATTGAAGTAATTGTCCTTGGGAACAAAGACACAGAAGCCAAACAAAATGTAAGAAAGAATAAAAAGGCTCATTGCTTGTCAATTAGTCACCAGCTCATAGTATCTGTGTTTGGTTCCCTGGTGGCTCAGTGGTAAAGAATCTGCCTGCCAAAACAGGATACCCAGGTTTGATCCCTGGGTTGGGAAAATCTCCTGGAGAAGGAAATGGCAACCCACTCCAGTATTCTCGTCGGGAAAATCCCATGGACAGAGGAGCCTGGCGGGCTATAGTCCATGGCGTTGAAAGAGTCGGACACAACTGAGCAACTAACACACACATCCATCGGCTATGTATCCCAGTTCATCTGAGCCTTCCTAAGAGCATCTTGAGTGCTGAATTGGGTGTAGATTAAGACACCCAATATTTAGTAATATTTTTTAGTTGATTTGGTCTACTTCCCTGATGGTTCAGAGGTTAAAGCGTCTGCCTGGAATGTGGGAGAACCGGGTTCGATTCCTGGATTGGGAAGATCCCCTGGAGAAGGCAATGGCACCCCACTCCAGTACCCTTGCCTGGAGAATCCCATGGAGGGAGGAGCCTGGTAGGCTACAGTCCATGGGGTTGCAAAGAGTCGGACACAACTGAGCGACTTCACTTTCACTTTTCACTAGGTTTGAGAACCATGTGACACCATTATGCATTCATTCTCACATTCATTATCTCTTCCAAGTACTAACGAAGAAGCCTAACTCTGCTTCTGAGATCAGATGAGACCCAGTGTGTTCAGGATGGTGTGACCATGGATTGAATTTACGACCTGCCACCTGCCACAGTTTTTTTCATTTCCTTTGTCCACCTACAGTAAAAGTCTCCATCTCATAGTGTGAATACTTCTCTTGCTTTTCAAAACCCAGTCTGCTTACTCTCTCTATCTCTTTCCGAGTGTAGCGCAGCAGACATCACTCCTAGCCCTGCTCCTATGGTTCCCAGCTCACATAATTCTTAAGGCAGAGTTCAGTTGAAATCACTGAACAGAGTACAAAAAGAGACTCCTCAAGTTCAGCAATTGTGAAATGTCAGTCAGTGTGTTTTGTTTTTAAAAAATGTTTTAAGCTTTGAATAAGTTTGCAGAGTTTTAGAAAATTATCCTTGCTGACATATTTTGAATATTTTTGGAACAGGTAAAAAATGCATTTCATAAATCTTCATTGAGGGGAAAATTTGTCAAGTCTCACATTATCAAGTTCAGGTATGTAGATCTAAAATACTGACTTCTGATTATAATTTGAAGCTAAAGCTGTTAATCTGGTCAGTAAAAAATAGTTTGAATTGTTCATATGTGATATAACTTAACAGATTAATTTGGTATCTGTTCTGTGTTAAGTCGTGGGTTACAATGTGCCTTACTCATTCTTTAAATCCAAAAGAAAGAATTTCCAAGATGATTTTGAGGAAAATTGAAAGTGAAAGGCTCTCAGTCGAGTCTGACTCTTTGCAACACCATGGATTGTATAGTTCATGGAATTCTCCAGGCCAGAATACTGGAGTGGGTAACCCTTCCTGTCTCCAGGGGATCTTCCCAAACCAGGGATCTAACCCAGGTCTCCTGCACTGCAGGCAGATTCTAAGTGTTATTGGTGGCTATATTATAGAATCGGGTTTCTTTGACTTGTTTGTTTTTTGGAAACTAGTTAGAAAAAATAGGGACCTAAGCCACATCTCTTGGTTTAATAACAAATAAGTGTCCTATGTAAAATAGTGTAGTAGAGTTTTTTATTTTCTTTTCTTGGTACTCCTTCCTACCACATTTCTTTCCTTTTATTTCACTCATCTTTTTTTTTTTCTTTGCTATAAATATTAAAGATCTCAGATCTGTTCATCAGATCTGTTCATCAGTTCAGTTCAGTTCATTCACTCAGTTGTGTCAGACTCCTTGTGACCCTAAGAACCGCAGCATGCCAGGCCTCCCTCTCCATCACCAACTCCCGGAGTCTACCCAAACCCATGTCCATTGAGTCAGTGATGCCATCCAATCATCTCATCCTCTGTCTTCCCTTTCTCCTCCTGCGCTCAATCTTTCCCAGCATCAGGGTATTTTCCTATGAGTCAGTTGTTCGCATCAGGTGGCCAAAGTATTGGAGTTTCAGCTTCAACATCAGTCCTTCCAATGAATATTCAGGACTGATTTCCTTTAAGATGGACTGGTTGGATCTCGTTGCAGCCCAAGGGACTTTCAAAAGTCTTCTCCAATACCACAATTCAAAAGCATCAATTCTTCAGCGCTCAGCTCTCTTTAGAGTCCAACTATCACATCCATACATGCCTACTGGAAAAACCATAGCCTTGACTAGATGGATCTTTGTTGACAAAGTAATGTCTCTGCTTTTTAATATGCTGTCTAGGTTGGTCATAACTTTCCTTCCAAGGAGTAAATGTCTTTTAATTTCATGGCTTCAATCACTATCTACAGTGACTTTGGAGCCCAGAAAAATAAAGTCTGATGCTGTTTCCACTGTTTCCCCATTCATTTGCCATGAAGTGATGGAACTGGATGCCATGATCTTAGTTTTCTGAATGTTGAGCTTTAAGCCAACTTTTTCACTCTCATTTTTCACTTTCATCAAGAGGCTTTTTAGCTCCTCTTCACTTTCTGCCATAAGGGTGGTGTCATCTGCATATCTGAGGTTATTGATATTTCTTTCGGCAATCTTGATTCCAGCTTGTGCTTCTTCCAGTCCAGCATTTCTCATGATGTACACTTCATATAAGTCAAATAAGGAGGGTGACAATATACAGCCTTCACGTATTCCTTTTCCTATTTGGAACCAGTCTGTTGTTCCATATCCAGTTCTAACTGCTGCTTCCTGACCTGCATACAGATTTCTCAAGAGGCAGGTCAGGTGGTCTGGTATTCCCATCTCTCTCAGAATTTTCCACAGTTTATTGTGATCCACACAGTCAACGGGACAGGGAAGGAGCAGGCAAAACAAAGAATTGAGAGAGGCACCACTGAAGCTAATAACAACGTTTTAGTGAGGGAGTGGTCAGCATTGACAAGATTCCTGAGAGACCAAGTAATATGACTAGAAAGAATCCATGGGAAATGTCAATGAGGAAGCCATTAGTGTTCAAGTAGAGAAATGACTCAGTTGAACAGAAGGGGAGGAAGTAGACTGCAATGAAGTAAATGTGAGGTAGAATGTAATTTACCCATTCAAGAAGGTTTTCTGTGTTATAAAGGTGTGAGGTAAATCATATAGCTAGGGTAGAGATGGCAAGAATACACAGAAGAACTGTATCTTCACGACCCAGATAATCATGAGGATGTGATCACTAATCTAGAGCCAGACATCTTGGAATGTGAAGCCAAGTGGGCCTTAGAAAGCATCACTATGAACAAAGCTAGTGGAGGTGATGGAATTCCAGTTGAACTGTTTCAAATCCTGAAAGATGATGCGGTGAAAGTGCTGCACTCAATCTGCCAGCAAATTTGGAAAACTCAGCAGTGGCCACAGGACTGGAAAAGGTCAGTTTTCATTCCAATTCCAAAGAAAGGCAATGCAAAAGAATGCTCCAATTACCGCACAATTGCACTCATCTCACATGCTAGTAAAGTAATGCTCAAAATCCTCCAAGCCAGGCTTCAGCAATACGTGAACCGTGAACTCCCTGATGTTCAAGCTGG
>SJYT01053220.1:0-13494 GCA_006410635.1 Cephalophus harveyi
GATCAGCCCTGGTATTTCTTTGGAAGGAATGATGCTAAAGCTGAAACTCCAGTACTTTGGCCACCTCATGCGAAGAGTTGACTCATTGGAAAAGACTCTGATGCTGGGAGGGATTGGGGGCAGGAGGAGAAGGGAACGACGGAGGATGAGGTGGCTGGATGGCATCACTGACTCGATGGACGTGAGTCTGAGTGAACTCCGGGAGATGGTGATGAACAGGGAGGCCTGGCGTGCTGCGATTCATGGGGTCACAAAGAGTCGGACACGACTGAGCAACTGAACTGAACTGAACAAAATATGGACAGAAGAAGGGAGTGTTGATACCAAATTCCTACAAGGTTCACTTTCAATAGCTCAGAGTTGTTGTTGTTGTTTTGGTCTATTTGTGTTTTTACTAAGTAGTAAGAATAAAAGGTATACAGTGGGGTTTTTTTAAGTTAGATGCTATCTAATGGAGCTGTTTTTCTGTCAACCTGCCATAAAATGGTTGATTAGAAATGATTTTCAAAACCTGTATTTCAGTGGCAAATTGCCTTCCTCCTATATTTGGGCTTCCCTGGTGGCTCAGAGGGTAAAGCGTCTGCCCTCAATGCAGGAAACCCCGGTTCGATTCCTAGGTTGGGAAGATCCCCTGGAGAAGGACATGGCAACCCCACTCCAGTGTTCCTACCTGGAGAATCCCATGGACGGAGGAGCCTGGTGAGCTATATGTATAGTCCAGGGGGTCACAGAGAGTCGGACACGACTGAGCGACTTCACTTTATGTTTGGTTACATTTGTCACCAATGAGAAGCAGTGTGTGAAATATGAAAAAACAACCTCCAAGAAGCAGTTGATTATTTTCTTTTTCTTTCTTTCTTTTTTAATTTTAACAACACTGAGCTGATTAAGTGTGCTGAAATTTCTTATTTAGTAATAGGTTTTCTCAGATAGAGGTATGCCTCAATGATATTGTATAACAACTATGCAAATATATGCTAATCCAGCCAAGGAAATAACATAATGATGCTACCTTGTGCTTCTTAAAGACACCAGTGGATTTGCTCTTAGTGCCTAATCAAGCACAGAAGATTTGACAAAGCAGAACTGCCATCATGTAGTGTTTTGGGTGGCTTTGAAGTAGAAGTTAGGCACGAGGTCTTCTCAAGCTCCAAGTGCCCAGTCATTGCCCAGAGTCACAAAGGAAGATGTTTACTCATTGCCCCGTATCAGATTTCAGGGAACCTGGAAGTCTCTGATTGAGAAGAGGTGGAAATTAATGGAGATTATAATCAATTTAATTTAGGAAGCAAGACAAACTCAGCTGCCTTTCAGAACACAAATTCTGTCTTTGGCCTGCTCAGGGTCTGGCAGGATGACTTTAATGGGCTGCATCAGCCAGTCTCCTCTCCCCTGTCTTCTTGGTGGTTTCACTCAATGGGAAAACTGCCGGGGTCCAGCCCCGGTGGATCCAGGGTGATTCAAAGAGTGGACGGCATCGGCGAGGAAAACTTATTTATTTATTTATCAATATAAGATTATATTAGAAAGAGATAGTATAGTAGGAAAATTAAGTGGAGAAAAGAGGCTGAATAACTTTGGTTTACGAGCTAAACTAGTAAAACTTCAGACAAGAAGTTTGCATCATGTACGTTGGGCCACCAGTGCCCGTTTGAATCTCGAAGAGTGCCCCACCTTGGGCTCTCTCTCTCACAGAACTTAAAAGCCAGGGCAGGTAAGTAGACATGATGAGCCACCCGCTCCAGATGGGAATTCAGCCTGAAATTAAAGTAGGAAGAGGAGACACGGGGGAAATCAGTCCAGCTACTGATCCCAATCTCTATTGTCTAGAGTCTCCTTATATACCTTTGATTGTACATAGAGATCAATGGGCAATACAAAATTATGTGGCGTCAGCAGCCCTGACTCTTATCAAAACCCAGGCTTTTTTCTCTGCATACCTAATTGTATACACAAGTCTTAGGTGATTTACATTATCTTCTAGCCAAAAGAGCCAATTAACATTTTACAGCCTTTTTCCTGATAAGGGTTTGTCAACCAGAAGACTTATTTGTGTTGATCTTCCCAAAGTCTGGTGCCACTCTCAGAAAGCACTAAATAAAGTTACATTCTTACATAGCAAGGACACAAGGGGAGTGCAGTGATACACAACAAAGAAAAGTAATTAACTCAAAAAGTCTAGTGTTGCTAACATCAAAACTACTATCTATCCTTTTCCATATCCCGTTTACATTGATTAACATCCTCCCAGGTGCCTAAAAGATAAAGAATATGGAGGTCTGGTAGCAGTCATTGAGTCAATAGTGAAAACCCCTACCAATATAATTTTTAACTTTTTAGAAAAGGCTTTGTTTCCTTAAGATGCTTTTAAGCTTTGTGCCTCTCACAGTTGGGGGCTGTAAGCAATTCACAAGCTGTAAGAAGTCTAGGGAAACTGTTAGGCAAGCTAGTGAGTTATCAGAGGGCGTTTAACTGAAACATCCCTTTCAAATGCAGAAGACTAAAGCCCTGAATTGACTTTTCCAGAGAATATCAGAAGAGTGGAAAAGCAGAGTACAAAGGCCGGCAGATTCTTATTTTTTGAGGGGTGAATGCTCAGGAAATTCCAGGGGGAACCCCTGAAACCTGAACACGACCTTGCGTTTGCCAGGCTTCCTACCGCATGGCCTTGTCACGGGCGGGATTCCTCACACTGGCTCCCGGCAGGAAAACCATCAGGAGACTGAGGACCAGGAGGAGATGGAGATAGGGACACCTCCTGGCTCCTTCCCTGCTGGCCTTCTCTTGATGGATGAATTCCTTCCTCAAGGTCACAGTTCCTATGATGAGTCCTTCTCCTAAGCTACTATTCTCCTTGATGAAATTCTCTTCCGTCACCCTTGAGCGTGAGTTCATTTCTTGTGGGGATTTTGGCAAATGCATAAACCATGCATAAGACCGTGATAAGTCAGTGAGATCTCAGGTGGTGGTCCAAATGATAAGTGCTCTCAGTGTTGAGGGAAGAGAGGGGTCACTGGGGACCAGTGGTCAGGCCAGCGGTCTTGAGCTGTGACCTGAAGAAAGGGAGGGTTGGGTAATAATTTGAGTAAGAACAGGGCAGTGGAAGGGGTGGAGCTTAAGGTGAGTAGCCTCAGTGAAGGGGTAGAACTGTAACATACAGGGAGCATTTACTATCAATTAGACAAGCTTGGTGCAAGTAAAAGATAAACATTTGTTGTAGAGAGTGGAGAATGAGGCTGGCAGGGCTGGGTGGGATCAAGTCATGAGATATCTTTAACCATGTGGGAGCACAGTGGGAAATCAATGGAATATTATTATTATCATAATTATTCTTTTCCACCCCTATAGCTTTAACAGTAATAATAATTATGATACAACTACATAACATATATTTTATGATTTTCAGAGCATCTTCATGATGCTTAATAAATATAACTGCCTTTACCATTACCTTCAACTCTTCTTCCATGCCAAAATAATTTACAATTCTGAAGATTTAGATGTGGAAAAAAAATATAAAGCATGAGATTAATAAACTCTTTTCTTCCCATGTAAAGCACTCCAATCAAATGGAATACTTTACTGGAGCAGAAAGGAATGATAGTCTTGCATTTTTTTAAATATCAAAAAGCTAAATAATTTTTAAAATTGGGAAACCTTTTTTTAAAAAGGAAAACTTTCTTCCAGTGCAAAAGAGGATAAAGGAACAGACACAAAATTTGGACTTTGAGCACTGCTTATAATTCTTGCCACAGCAGGGTTCAACTGATAAATTGTTTACAGAAGCACTGACATAATTACAACCCTTCAGGAATCCCAGAACTCCCAGTACTGCTGAAGTCAAAGGAACAACAAAAGGCCTCTTCATAAGGTGAGCCATCAGGGAGAGCTCAGGTAGCACTGAATTGTTTCTAAGTAACGTTGGCTGATTCTACGATAAAGATACATACAAAGCAACTGCAAAGCTTGGTTCCCATGCATTAGCAAAACAGGGTGACATGGGAGGAAAAATCTGAATTTTGGAATCCAGTAGTTGAGTTTTAATCTTGACTGTGCTACTTAATATCTGTGTGAACTTGGGCTAGTTTCTTAACCCATGGGTCAATTTCTTTATTTGATTAACTAGTGATTAACTACCTGATTTGGGAACTAAATGAAATGATACATGTAAAGCATTTAAGTGTCTGGTATTCAGTTGAACACCAGATCAATCAATGCTCAGATGGTGCATGAGTCTACTGGGTGGGAGGCATTATGTAGAATATACCTGAGAACATGTAGAGCTTCTAAGACATGCGTGGTGGACCATGGGCTTTTTTTTTTTTTTTTCTTTTAACTGCAACAATTTTTTTCTCGTGGTACCAAGTCTCTGAAGCAAACTGTTCCAAGCCAACTTCATTAATGGTTCTCTGCTCTTGGCAGTTTGACCTGAAAGAGGCAGTGTAGGAGAGTGTTCTCCCTACTGTCAATCAGAGCTTTGGAACTACCATCAGGTCTCAATTCTAAAAATAAACTCAAGATGACTTGAAGACTTACAGATGAGATATGACATCATAAAAATCCTAGAAGAGAACATTAGGCAAAACATTATCTGACATAAATTGCAGCAATGTTTTCTGAGATCAGTCTCACAAAGTGAAAGAAATACAAGCAAAAATAAGCAAATGGGACCTAATCAAACTTATAAGCTTTTGCACAAGAAAGGAAAACATAAATAAACAAAAAGACAACTTATGAACTGGGAGAAAATATTTACAAATAATGCAACCTACAAGGGCTTAGTTTCCAAAATATACAGATAGTGTAAACAGCTCTCTCTCTCTATATATATATGTACATATTTTTATTTTTTCAAAACACCTAATTAAAAAACGGGAAAAAGACCTAAATAGACATTTCTCCAAGGAAGATATACAGATGACCAACAGGCACATAAAAAGATGTGCAACATCACTAATTATTAAATGCAAATAAAAACTATGATGAGGTATCACTTCCCACCAGTCGGAATGGCCATCATCAAAAAGTCTACAAACAATAAATGCTGGAGAGGGTGTGTAGAGAAGGGAACCTTCCTATACTGTTGGTTGGAATGTAAACTGGTGCAGCCCCTGTGGAAAACAGTATGGATGTTCCTTAAACAAGGAAAGATAGAGTTATCATATGATCTAGCAATCCCACTCCTAAACATATATCCAGAGAAAACTCTTATTTCAAAAGGATACATGCAACCCCAGTGTTCACAGCAGCACTGTATACAATAGCCAGGACATGGAAGCAGCCTATGCGTTCATCAACAGATGAATGGATAAAGAAGATGTGGTATACATACCCAGTGGAATATTACTCAGCCATAAAAAGAATGAAACAATGCCATTCTCAGCAACAATGGATGGACCTAGAAATTACCATTACTAAGTGAAGTCAGTCAGACAGAAAAAGACAGATATTATATGATACCACTTATATGTGGAATCTTAAAAAAAATGTTACAAATGAACATATTTACAAAATAGAAATAGACTTACAGATGTAGAAAAGAAGCTTATTACCAAAGTGGGAGGAGGGGGAGGGATAAAGTAGGAGTTTGGAATTAGCAGACACACGTATAGAACATATAAACAACAAACTCCTACTGTATAGCACAGGAAACTACATTCAATATCTTGTAATTAACTGTAATGGGAAAAAAAAATCTGAAAACGGAATCACTTTGTTGTACACCAGAAACTAACACAACATTGTAAATCCACTATACTTCAATTTAAAAAGTTAAAAAAAAAAAAATGCATCTCTGAAGAAAACCAAACTGGAAAGCTCAAAGAAGACAAAAAGATCCACAGCAAGTTTCATTAATCTCCTGGTTACGGTTTCAAAGAAACCTGCTCTGCCCCTTGATCTGGGAATAAGGAAGAGGTCTTAAAACCACAGTTTTCTATCCTGTTTTACATAATCCGGAGGAAAAATAAAATTGCAGTGGGGCAGTTGAGTTTCTCTCCGTGTGGCATGGAAATGGACAATTTCATTAGTAATTCCATTCATCTGATTTCTATTTTCTGTCCTACTTCCCTCTTGCCCTCTCTCTCTCCTTTTCCCTTCCCTTCTTGTCTCTCATCCTCATATTTTAGGGTCCTTGTTGCCTCTGCTTGGCCAAGATTTCAGTGTGGGCTATGCAGAGGCAATGCAGGTGAATTCCTAGTGACTGTCAGTCATTGATGAGACCAGTATCTCCTGCAACTTTGCCTCGGGATGCATGAAGGTGACACAGAAGTCATGCATAAACTGGGACATTTTATGCTTCTTTCTCCCTCTGTAATTCCTTGATTCCTTGTTCCCAGCCTGAAAGCCACAATTATGGAGGAATTTGTTTTCTTCTTAGCAACAGATTACAGGTTAGAGATAAGGGTCAAGCTTGAAGCAAAAACTACCAAAGAAGTAATGAGTAAAGTTTCCAAGATGAGACCTGCATGATTCAGGTCTGTCTGCCTTGGCAGTGCCAGAGAAGAGGCCTGGTCACCCAGTCTTGGTTCTTAGCATCCCACATACTGCTGTGTGTGTGCTTGCTAAGTTGCTTCAGTCGTGTCTGACTCTTTGCAACCCTATGGACCATAGCCCACCAGATTCTGTCCATGGGATTCTCCAGGCAAGAATACTGGAGTGGGTTGCCAGGCGATCTTCCCAACCTCTTATGTCCCCTGCATTGGCAGGCAAGTTCTGCCAATCTCTTATGTCTCCTGCACCGACAGGAGATCAAACCCAGATCTCTTACATCTCCTGCATTTGCAGGCAAGTTCTTTACCACTTGCACCACCCAGGAAACCCACATATTGCTGCACCATCAGACAACTCTTCAGTGAAGTCGAGGTATTTCCTTTTGGATACAGCAGAAGAGTTGCTTCCCAAGATCATCTAGCAGCTAGCTGGCCACATGGATGAACAAAGCAACTCAGCCACACTGGATTAGAATTCCTCTCTGCCACTCACTCCCTCTGAGACAGTTTCTCTCTTTGCAACTAGGGGCAGTAATTGCCTCATTGTAGAGTTGATGGGAAAGTAAATAAAAATGAGCATGTTTAATACAATGCCAGGCACATAGGTAACATTTACAAAGTGGTGATTATTATTATTATAGTCCTATCCTGCTTGTCTTTTCCAGCTGAACTCTGTAAGTTTATAAATGACTTGTGGGACTTCCCTGGTGGCTTAGTGGTAAAGAATCCATGTGCCAATGCAGGATCCCCATGTTCGATCCCTGGGTCAGGAAGATCCCGTGGAGAAGGATATGGCAACCCACTCCAGTATTCTTGCCTGGGAAATCCCACGGGTAGAGGAGCCTGGCAGGCTACAGTCCATGGGGTCCAAAGAGTCAGACACGATTTAGCAAGTAAACAACAACAACAAAGTGACTTGTAGACCCCACACATGTTAGAAACATTTAGACACACACACACATCTAGCAAACAGGTGAGAAGAATGCATGGATACATATATTCAAGAAGATGCCATCAGTATGTGTTGCAGTGCACAAGAGGAAATCTGCCCGTTTCTAAACATAGGACGCATCTAAATAAATCTATAGGTCCTCTCGCAATGGGTTGATATTTGAAATGGTCTTCAACAGTCCTTACATTTTCTTTTCTGGTTTGGGACAGGGCTGACTAACTCATTGAACATGTTCTGCCTCTATATGTGTAGTTTACCTTTCTTATTTAGATATTCAGTTCAGTTTGGTTGCTCAGTTATGTCCGACTCTTTGTGACCCCATGGACTGCAGTGCGCCAGGCCTCCCTGTCCATCACCAGCTCCTGGAGCTTACTCAAACTCATGTCCATTGAGTTGGTGACGCCATCCAACCATCTCATCCTCTGTTGCCTCTTTCTCCTCCCACCTTCAATCTTTCCCATCATCAGGGTCTTTTCATGTTATTTCTTTGCATCAGGTGGCCAAAGTATTGGAGTTTCAGTTTCAGCATCAGTCCTCCCAGTGAACACCCAGGGCTGATCTCCTTTAGGATGTACTGGTTGGATCTCCTTGCAGTCCAAGGGACTCTCAAGAGTCTTCTCCAACACCACAGTTCAAAAGCATCAGTTCTTTGGCACTCAGCTTTCTTTATAGTCCAACTCTCAGATCCATACACGACTACTGGAAAAACCAAAGTTTTGACTAGTTTTCTGAATGTTGAGTTTTAAACCAACTTTTTCACTCTACCTGGTGCTTAAATTTGAGCTCTCTTGAGATGGCAGAAGGGTGGCATGTCCCTTTTCCCATCTGCGGCAGGCAGTTCTAACCACTTGAGATACTCCTGTTGAGCACAGACTCGGCCACTGAATCCTCCTCAACACGGTGTGTATATTGCCACCGCCAGTGCTCACAGTTGATAGGCAAGATTAAACTTTTGTCTTCTCTGGGTTCTATTTTCAAGATTCTCATAGACTCGCGGTCATATATTATGTAAATAAAAAGCTGGAAGAGATAGAAAGAAGGTGATAATTACTGGCACAGATTTTTTGTTTTCATTTTTTGTTTGTTTCCTCTGTGTGTGTGTGTGTGTGTGTGTGTGTGTGTGTGTAAGTATAGGATTTTTTTCAAGTGTTTGTTGAGCTGGTCCCTGTAACAGGTGCTGGGGATTCAGAGATAAATAATAGTCAAAGTCCCAGACCTCATGGGGTCATTTTAAGAAATACTAGTGCCCACTCCCCACCAACTCTTTAAAAAATCTTAATAAGCTAATTAGGTTAATTATACATATGAGTGAGGTTAAGGGCCTCACTCATCATATCTGTATCATCAGTCTGCCTACTGTCTCCCCAACTAGGCTATAACCTTCTTAAAGGAAAGAACTTCTGTTTTTCAAAAGATTAAGGTAAAATTTACATACATCAATATGCACAACCTTTATATAATTAGATGAACTTTTATAAACATATATATAGCTGTGTAATCAATACTCTAATAAAGAACACATATTACCCCAGAATGTTCCTTTCTACCTCTTTCTAATAAATCCTCACATCCCATAGGCAACATCATGTTATTTCTATTACCAGATGTTAGATTTACCTGTTCTTGAATTTCATAGAAATAGAATTATATGGTATGTACTCCTTGATGTCTAACTTCTTTCTCTCAACATAGTATTTTGGAGATTCATCCAGATTTCCCCACATATCAGTAGTTTGTACCTCCTTATTGCTTAGCAGTAATTCCATTGTATGAAAATTCCACAATATGTTGGGATTCCCAGGTGGCACTAGAGGTGAAGAACCCACCTGCCAATGCAGGAGACTTGGGTTCAGTCCCTGGGTCAGGAAGATCCCCTGGAGCAGGGCATGGCAACCCACTCTAGTGTTCTTGCTGGGAGGATCCCATGGATAGAGGAGTCTGGCAAGCTACAGTCTATGGGGTCGTATAGAGTCGGACACAACTGAAGCGACTTAAAACACACACACACACACACACACCCCACAATATGTTTATCCATTCTCCTGTTGACAGAGATTTGAGTTATTTCCAGTCTGAGGTAATAATGGATAATGGTTAATTTCATGTGTCAACTTGGTTAGACTATGGTACCCAGATGTTTGGTCAAACAGCAATCTAGACGCAACTGTGAAGGTATTTTTTTAGAAGTGATCAACAGGCTTAGAGTGTACTCATACTCATTATGCTCCATATTATGAAGGCAGATTATCCTCCATAATATTGGTGGGCCTCATACAGTCAGGTAAAGACCTTTTAAGAAAAAAGACTGAGGTCCTCAGAGGAAGGATTTCTGCTTCCAGACTGCCTTCAGATTCAGAATCAAAGCATTAACTTTTATATAGGGCTCCAGCTTGCCCTGAAAATTTCAGATGAGAGTTCCAACAATGACATAAGCCAATTCTTTCAAACAAATAAATCTTTCTCTCTCTGAATACATATACACAGCCTAGTGGTTCTGTGTCTCTGGGGAACCTTGGCCAACACAATGGACAAACTTGCTATAAACATTCTTGCTGAAGTCTTTTTGTGGACATGTTTCCATTTCCCTTGGGTAAATATCTAGGAGTGGAATCGAAAGGTCAGTCAGTGGGCATATATTTAACTTCATAAGAAAGTGCCAAACGGTTTGCCACAGTTATGGACATTTTTTCACTCCCATCAGCAATGCATGAGAGTTCTAGTTGCTGCACATTCTTATCAACATTTAGAGGTGTCAGCCTTTTTACTTTTACCTGTTTCAATGGGTGTGCACAGATATGTATTTGTAGTTTTTAATTTGCATTTCTCTGAGAGCTAATCATGTTAAACAGCTTCTCTTGTGCGTACTGGGTGTTTATTTACTTTCTTTGGTGGGCTGCCTGTTCAAATATTTTGCGATTTGTTCCTTTTGGGCCTCAACTGGCAGCATTCAGTAGGAGTTACACAGCTATCGAATGAATGAATGGAAGAATATTATATCCTCTATTATCAGTGATTATTTTGAAATGATTATTAAATCTTTGTTCATTTATTTATAATGCTTCTAAAGTGCTTCAGTAATGCCTGACACATAGGCAGCAGCCAACACTTGTCAGCTACTAATACCATCCCTATTTTTTGTGAGGGATTGGAGATCAGAAAGATTATGTGATTTAACCCAGTTTACCTGGTTACTAACTGTCAAAACCGCTGCTCAACTTTGGGCTCTGTAATTTCACTTTTTTATTTTTCGTTATTAATAGCTTGACCATTTAAATATAGGATTCACCATTAAATGTGTTACTTCACTTTTCTCTTGACTGTTACTTATGGCACATCTATTATTGCAAATGGTGCTAATCATTTTACTTGTATTTAACTCATTTAAACACAATGATTTTGGGCTCCAAAATCACTGCACATGGTAACTGCAGTCATGAAATTAAAAGACGCTTGCTCCTTGGAAGAAAAGCTATGACCAACCTAGACAACATATTAAAAAGCAGAGACATTACTTTGCCAACAAACGTCCATCTAGTCAAAGCTATGGTTTTTCCAGTAGTCATGTATAGATGTGAGAGTTGGACTATAAAGGAAGCTGTGTGCTAAAGAATTGATGCTTTTGAGCTGTGGTGTTGGAGAAGACTCTTGAGAGTCCCTTGGACTGCAAGGAGATCCAACCAGTCCATCCTAAAGGAAATTAGTCCTGAATATTCATTGGAAGGATTGATGCTGAAGCTGAAAATCTGGCCACCTGATACGAAGAACTGACTCATTTGAAAAGACCCTGATGCTGGGAAAGATCGAGGGCAGGAGGAGAAGGGGACGACAGAGGATGGTTGGATGGCATCACTGACTCAATGGACATGAGTTTGGGCAAACTCCAGGAGGTGATGGACAGAGAAACCTGGCATGCTGCAGTCCATGGGCTCACAAAGCATCAGACACAACTGAGCGACCGAACTGATACTGAACTCATTTAATTCTCACTACAATCCTACAATCCTGTGATGAAAGTACTGTTATATTTATTTTAGACAATGAAACTGTAGCACAGAGATGTTATGCAATTACCCAAGATAACATAGCTAATTAAGAGGCACAGGCAGGATTCATGCTTGGTTGGTCCCATACCAGTACCCAGGTGTTTTGTTTTGCTTCCAAACCATAATATTCTACTATTTCTTATGACAAGAAAAATTTTGGACAAATTGAATTTGAGGGGTTAGTGAGACAGCAGGATAGAGAAGTTCAACAGAGTTATGATACTTAGGAGAAAGTTATTGATGGGGGCAGGGGGACCGGAGAGGAGAGTATGGTAAGACTGTGCCTGTGTGTTCAGTAAACTACAGTGCAAGACCATTCTAGGAAAGGTGTGTTAGGAGTGGTTAGAGAAAGTGCTGAATATATTCAAAGATGGACAAATTCTAACAGTTTGATTCCAGAAATTTCTATCATGGCCCCCAATTTTTATGGACCTGCCTTATCTACAAAGAGAGGCCTATAATGATGAAGTCTTATAATCTGCAATACCTTGTCCCTAAGATATTCCACAATATTTTGGCTGGGGGTTTGCTGTTAGAGTCCGAGACAAGTGGAGCTGAGTTACCTGCCCACACGGCCCAGGAGCTCAAAGCCATTCTGACCACCCCTTTTCTTTTTACTGGAAACCTTAAACACCCCCTCAAGTGTCTGTTAAATCAAGCTGACTCATTTCTCCTTCTGCTCAGATTTTGCTCTCCTGAAAAGGCCATCTGAGGAGCAAGGAGTGAGTCAGTCCCTTCAAGCTGGCAGTGCCCAGGGCTGGAGCTTAATTGGCCTTATCTTAGCTCCCACAGGGTAAGTAACCATGCCAAGCCAGAAGATCTAACCCTGGGAAAACAGGTGCACATATGTAAAGGAGGCCTTTGTGACCTTAATGGGAGGTTAGCTGAAAGTCAGTCTATATTTGCTCCCGGCAACAGAATATTTATTGGACCATGGGCTACAAGGCACATTTAGTTTCTCTAAAAATTAATCTCTGCACTGAATATCTGGGCATGTCAGAAACATCAGGACTGGCACAGCAGGTTTGAGCTGAAGTCTTCCTCTTGACAGTCCAGAGAGGCAGTGGTTGACAAGGAGTGACTAAGCCAGGCTGTGCCTACTGGGCTGCACACACAAACATGTTTGTGAAGCCCTGTATACACTCAGCAGGAACACACTGTTCTTTCTGGGTGGTTGCCAGACACTTATGAGAGAGTTAGCTCAGCGCCAAGAATAGACACCAAGGCCTCTCTCCCGCCCCAGAAGGGCACCCCATGTGGTGCTGGGTGGCCACCACCCTTCCCTGCTCCTCAAGCCTTCCAGACCCAGCCTACAGACTGTTTCCCTGCACTTCTCAACCCCTTGGGTAGTTTTTAAATAATTACTAGAGACTTAGCAGCAGCAGCAGAGACTAGTACATATCTCTGGGCCACTGTAGTCATGCTATTCAAAGTCAAATGCAAATATATTCCTTGTTCTTTCATTTGTTTTGCTTCTCTTAGCCTCAGGCTGTGAACCTTAGAGGCAACAACAGAGGAAAATAACCACCAGTCTTTTCCATTTCATAAAAGATACAGACTGCGCTCCCACACTAGCCCTCTGCTGTAGTTCTGGCAAGGAACACAAAGGTTACTTGAAATTCAACCAGTGCAGGCAAAGTGTTGAAAAAACATTTATCTTCTCTCAGAGGTACTCTTCCCCAGAGTCTTCCTAAATCCTCCATTTGGTTCAGCTCTATAGTCAAATATTTAAAAAATTTTTCCTCTATGAAATGCCAATAAGAGGCAAGTGTCCATTTTAAAATAAATATTTTAAAGTGAGTTTTTAATATATTCCCTATATTTGTATAGGGTATAGCTTCTTGTTTAAAATCTGCTTGCAGAGTTCTCTAAATTTCAAAAATTCAACTACTTTTTGGTCTATGGAATTCTGATTAACCAAGATAAAACTGCATGGCATCAACTACCTGAAATTTTGGCATTTACCCAATCCATACACCCACCCACCCTCCCACCCATCCACTCGTTC